>JAVYIG010004848.1:0-150625 GCA_035222895.1 Strongylocentrotus droebachiensis
CACATAAAAAAAAACTCGAGGGGGGGGGGTTTAACCCCAAACCCCCCCCCCCCCCTGCGTACGCGCCTGAGCAAGGATAATTATTATTATAATTATTAAACCGTTAGTAAGGGTAATCTGGTGTTTGTCGTGCAATGTTGGTTATTAACAAATCTGACAAGCAAAGAAAAAAGGGTCATTAGTCCATGGGCATTCTTTTCTCCCTCTTTCCACCAACCCCCTCCTTTTTGTTTCTATATTTTGTATTTATTGGGGGGCTAAAGAATAGAAAACAGAAATGATGCTGATGGGACTTCCCTGGGCTAATTTTAAAAAAAAAGGATTATTGTCATAAATTTTGATTTTGATTAATTTTGTTCTTCCTTTTTTTTCTTCAGTTTCGTCGTCCAGTCGGCTTCTTCATCGGGTTCGTTTCCCAGTTCGTGACCATGCCTCTCTTCTGCTTCCTGACGGCCCTCGCTCTCGACCTCGAGCCCCCCTTCGCCCTTGGGTTGCTCATCATTGGATGTTGTCCCGGAGGCACTGTGTCAAACCTCTTCACGTTTTGGACCGATGGGGACGTTTGTCTAAGGTATGACGAAGCTTCGCTGGCCCCTCAGTCAAACGACCAAGCCCATTGTTATTTATTTTTCTTTTGTTTGTTTATATAATTAATTTATACTTTATTTCTTCATTCGTTCATTCATTCATTTTTTCGCAATAATATCATGTCACCTTATCTTGCAACTGATCACTGTGATGGTGATATGATATTGAAAATGATATAATTTTAAATAATTATAATAATACTGATAATAATAATAACAACAATAATGATATTTATGAGAGTTGAAAAACAATATGTACCATTACACTTAGATAATCATAGAATTTGAAGAGAAACTTGAAATAGACATAGACTCACAAAAATTGACATCACATCATACTACTTAAAGACAAAATAGGCCTACATGTCTTAGGGGTCTTTTGAAAGTGTCAAGACAGGTTACTTTTAGTTTACGTTTTCGAAGCAGCCGCTGTATAAAACGCTTTTCGGTAGATGAGGATCTGGAGTTGGGAACAAATAGTTTACATTGGTCACTTCTTTAGCGAAGGTTGTATGTTGGTGAATACTCAGATATTTGGAGGGTGCTATTCTAACTTCTTTTCAACATATTTTACTTCAACAGTGTGTGCATGACGACCATATCATGCAC
This sequence comes from Strongylocentrotus droebachiensis, assembly GCA_035222895.1. Classification (NCBI taxonomy): domain Eukaryota; kingdom Metazoa; phylum Echinodermata; class Echinoidea; order Camarodonta; family Strongylocentrotidae; genus Strongylocentrotus; species Strongylocentrotus droebachiensis. The sequence goes on from JAVYIG010004848.1 coordinate 1,197, forward strand.
GGCTGCCATCGGAATGATGCCTCTCAACCTCCTCATTTACTCCAGACGATGGACGTCGGAAAAGACCACAGTCCCATTCATCAATATTTTCACCACTCTCGTCACCATGATCATCCCCGCCGCCGCCGGGATGGTCGTCAGGAGATACAGCCTCAAGTGGGCCAACAGAGTCTCCCAGGTAAGAGTATATGGAGGGTTCAAATATTGTATCATAAAGCGGTGATTCGACGCCAGTTTTTGTGAACATTTTCTCTAGCTGACATTTGTTTATTCATTAATTGTGATAACTTATACAAGTATATGGTGTATGATAGTGGCCAGCGACTCAGGCCGAGAGTCTCACTTTACAAAATACTATTACTATTACTATGACTGTTAACAAAGTCATTTTACATTTTGATAATTATATCGGCGATAATACGTAACAAATAATACATGATAAACGGTCACAGAAATGCTTGGTGTAAAGAAAATGGGAAATCTATAAAGTTCATCGAACTAATGGGCTTAGGTTTGGATTCCAAGTAAGTTTTAGCTTAGGTTTAGGTTTAAGAGTTTGGGTCTGGTATGCTGTTTAATCTAGGATTGCGTTTAGGAATTTCGGTAAGTGAAGCTGTAGAAGCTGTGAAGCTTGCGGCGCAAGTTTTCACAAGAGCAAGTGTAGTCCAGATTCTGTCCGGTTTGGGGGGGGGGTCTTCACTCATCCCCCCCCCCCCCCTCAATAACGCTCGTCCGTCGCGACTTCTGGCATGCCTGGTATATAGTAGCGAAAGGCTTATCTGTAGGAGGGGGAGGGGGTTCTTGATGTTATTACAAGCATCGCTAGGGATTAATTTTTCATTTCATCATACCATTCATTATCATAGCTCGGAAGCATCGCCGGGCTCGTCTGTATCCCCATCTCGATCACCTTAATCGGGATCGTCAACCCGGGAATGTTCACCTCCAGCTGGAAAATATGGACCTCCACCGCCGTTCTCCCCTTGGTCGGTTACTTCTTCGGATACGGCGTCGGTCGGATCTTACATCAACCGACCAACAAATGCCGCACCATCGGATTCGAAACCGGGGTACAGAACGCGGCGCTCGCCATCGCCATCATGCTTCTAACTTTCGCGAACACGCCCCTTCTATACGACATGCTGACGGTCCCTTGTTTCTACGGTATGCTCTGCTTCGCGGATTTTCTGGTCTACGTCGCCTTCTATCGCATTAGGATGTACTACGGGAGACGCAATCAACCACAGAAGACGGAAGAAGAAGATAAAGAAGACGGAGAAGGTGATCGAGATGAGGATTGTTACCATGGAAACGGTATCCAGATTCCGGATAAGCCAAGAAACAAATACAAGCCAATCAAAATGACAACAGATACTGACGTCATCCCAGCGATGACAGGGAATAAAGAAGACGAAAAGCAAGTAAAGAATGCCGAGGAGATGGATTACGATATTCAGATAACTATCAATGGAGACTATCGCATGATTGAATGAAAATAGGACATAATAATGGACCAATAAATATCAAACGCCTTCCCTTCAAGCGATGCTTAGAACAATTTATCATTTGGAACAAAGAAGGGAGTTTTTTTAATTGCACGGCGTTAGAAGAAAATGGGGAGGAGGCTTGGGTGCTCTTGCATTTGTTTTCTATATGTACTTACTTGCTTACTTAATGCCCATTATGCCTCCTGGCACATAGGGCAGCAACAAAAGTCTTCCACTCCTTCCGATCATAGGCCAGTCTTTGGATGGTTCCCCATGTGTGGTTCAGGTCTTTAATCTCCCCTTCCACAGTTCTTCGCGTTTTCTGGACGTCCCCTCTTTGGTTTGCCTTCTGGTGTCCAGTGAAGGGCTGTTCGTGTGATGTCATCTATGTTCTTTCTCATTACATGTCCGATCCATCTTCACCTTCTTCTCATGATGATGTTTTCCATGCTGTCTTGATGGCATTGGGCATACAGTGCTTCGTTTTCTATATGTGCCTCGTTAAAATTAATTTGTGATTTTGTTTTTGTTTAATAAACCAAGCCTCCCCCCACGCACACACACAAACACGCACACACACACACAGCATATTTTCCTTCGTACCCCTTGCTATAGGTTTAGCATGTTTCGCGTGGTTCATTCCAAAATCTACTGCTAAAAGGGGTACATGGATAATTTCATACCATTGTAGGGGGCAGATATATAGAAAGGGTGGCGTTTAATCCTTACGTGCCTTTTGTGATGGGGGAGTGTACCTCTAAAACAAGTCATTTTATTTTAAGAATATATAGCCAATCAATGATGTATTGGGTGAACATAATGTTTTATTTTGAAGACTCCAACTGTAAAAGTGTAAACTCATTATTACTATTTGTGTTATTGTTATCATTATTATTATTATGATTATTATTACTACTAATAACTGTCATTATTATGGTATTAATTCCATTATTATCGTTATCATCATCATCATCATCATCATCATCATCATCTTCATCACTTTGTATTATTATTATTACATGTAATTTTTAGTATTCAACGCCATCTGAACCCGACCGCTGTTTAATAGCCAACTGTTGAAACCAAATTCTAGCTCTCTGTCATCGTCTTTAAATACAACATACATGAAAACTGTACCCACCAAAGTATTCTTCACGTTGCAAAGGGTAACATTTGATAGATAATCATATGTTTTACATAGTGATTATAGCATCATGCTTACATCATATTATGTTTCATGCACAATTCATATGTCTTATTCTATGCTATCTCATAATAATTATCATGCAATTTCAACTTGCCTTTTCAACATTGTTCATTTTTGTTATCGTTTTGAACATATTAATAAACAAAATCATTTATTTGACAAACAACCAACATTGAAAAAGTGTCCACCCCCTATTCATTACAATGCTAATGCCCCCCCTGAATGATGGGCTTCACGCTACGCCAGTGGTTGCAGCGCCATCATGGTTGGATCTTAAAGACTGGAAGTCCTCTGATTCAAGATCCGCTAACCAATAATGAATTTGGTATCTGGGTCTTTCGATCTTAGAAACGTATGGGTACGAAGCGGGGTGGGGGCCGTAACCCTTAACCGAGAAAATATAAAATGTAATTTCCGGACATTCGTCACCTCATTTCTGGACAGTGAGGTGGTCTATACTATTCTCATACATCTGGACTTTGCTAGGAATAATTTGATGACAACCTTACATAATTGTGTTAGGATTATTTGCAAACCTGTAGACTGCAGTCGTTGCTGGGTTTTCAACTATATTTGCATAGGCCCTATACCTCTATTTGTTCTTAATAACTGATTATTTGAAGGTGTTACTGTTATTGAAGAGAGATAGAGAGAGAGGGGAGAAAGAGAAAGAGAGAGAGGAGAAAGATAGGGAAAAGGAGAGAGAGAAAGAGAGAGAGAGAGAGAAGGAGATATACACAGAGAGAGAGAGAGAGAGAGAGAGAGGGAGAGAGAGAGAGTGCGCGTCTTGGAGTATTGTTCAACTCCTCTGTTTAATATATAAACTGAAACTTGCAACATATTTTTAGACTAATGGTGGGTCTTTTTAATGAAAAGTGTTTTGCTATCTCCAATCAGAATATAAAGATACAAATTACATCATTCAGAAATTAAATTAGTTACTAGTTAAAATTAAATTCGTACATTATTTTAGAAGAACAATATTCAAAATATGCAGACTTTTTTCACACTTGTTTTTAATTAAAATAATGCGTTGTGCATTAAGTTATAATGTTCTTTAAATAAAACACAGTACTACCCTGAAGATAAAGAATTGTTATCAAAAAACATCTAACATACAAAACACAAAGAAGAACACACACAAAAAGACACCCCTCTTCCCACCCCTCATGTATAAACACACACATATATTCACACAAACACACAACACCTACATTCACCTAGTCCAGAATCTGCACGGTCCTTTATAATTTCCCTACACACTTGATTCAAGCCGTCGAAGATGGCGTTATCAACAAACTCATGATCACGCCATCATCGGCTGGGAGCAAGTAGGGAGAGGTAGCGTTACGAGGTGGAGATCATAATTAAATAGGGCAGAATCTGGACTAACATTCACCCCATTCCCATCACACCCCCCCCCCCCCCCCCTCCCCATGTGACAACAATTGGACAAAAATTAAAATGGGTATAAGCCCTCTCAACATTTTTAATATCATTTGATTTATTTTTATTTCATTGATTCATATACATTATTATAGACCTACTGTACAACAACATCACCATCATTATCATACATATATCATCGATGGCATAATTGATTAAATTAATATTATATACATACACGGGCGGCCGGTCATAACATTTATTCGTGGAGAGATACAGCAAAAAGATTTATAATAATACTAATAATATTGTGGGGATTATGAACATTTAGTGAGAAAAGGGGGACATATTAGAGTATATAGAATCAGAGACAGAGATAGAATGGAATAAAGCGTTGAATTTATTAACTTTCTCCCCTAGCGTACCGTTTATTGCACAGCGCCATCTCATGGTCAACTTACCAGCAGTGCGTATTACCCCAATACAGTGTACCTGAATGCGATAACCAACAGTGAAGCTAGGCAGGCAGCGAACTATGGGACCATACTACTACAGCTCACCTGAGATGACGCTAGACGGAATTTCGCGATGATAGTGCTTCATGTACAATAATGGCTTTCAATTGAGAGCAGTATAAAGTGAAGAACAGTGTACTCTACATCATGAATGTTACGTTACAGATATCCAAATTCAAGCATCCTGACAACAAAAAAATGACTAGGACTTCTTGATTTCTTCGTATACATAATAAAGTAACCAAGGTAACATTGTATAAAAAATGGAGAGAAAATACAAAACCGTGCAATTTACATTCCTTTTCGAATTAATAATCAGCATAAAAATTAATTCATTTGACCACATATTGGCAATTTGAAATTATTATGTGCGATATAATAATCAATTAAATGTTTCCCTCGACATATTTTGTCCATCAATATGTTTTTGTTCAGAAACAACTAAAGGATATACCGACTAGAAGAAGGAAATTGTTATCATTTAAGCCCGTGACTTTTGTTGTCTTGTTTGGGTGGATTGTTAAACAGAATACAATAACAACAAGAAGGAGGTTTTTTTGTTTAACATGACACAGACAATTATATCATAAGTTAACCATAAATAATCGCTTATGACAGATGAGGTAAATCGATTTGTTTCAATACCGTGTTACTTCCTAGCAATAACAACAGACATGCGATGCCAATATAAAAATGAATATATGTGATCATTTTGTTTTCTCCATTTTATAGCTCTTAAAAATGTAATAAGTTTAAATCGTATTAAGAACAATTTGTGGCGTGATCTTCAAGAAGTTTCCATTTGGTTAAGTTGTTTTGATGATTGTTTCACCTGACTGCACAGAACGCATTTGCACGCTTGGAAGTAAGCAGCCAGGGGACCGACGGCTCAAAGTCCTCTCCGAGGAACTTAGTATAATAAAGATTAATGCCTTACTAAAGAGCACGAGGGCATTGACTTTGTTTCGAACCCGGGACCTCCCAGTTACGAGACCACTGCTCTACCCCTCCTTCGGATAAAGGCTATAAATATGCTAATCATTGACAAGTAAATATGGCACTCTGAGGTAAATATAATTTGTTTCGTGACCTTTGCCACTTCTTGTTTGACCTAGGCCCCCTCTTATAAAGAGTCGATATTAATCGCAATTTATATGCGATTGGCAATATCAATTCGCAAATATGTACATAAGATATAGGAGACTGCAAACTTGCGATTAAGTCGAGGACTTGCGATTGATTTCGGATCAATTGTAAGGCGGAGCCCGATGCTCATAAAGTCACGTTGTCACAAGAAACACATCCATGCGGTCTGCAATGCTACCCAGATTAAGAAGTAGCTGATTACTTCTGAGGGTGCTGTAAAAGAGATTAACAAATATACGTGTAAGTTCCAAAGAAGTTTAGGAAGAAAACCATCAGAACTCAAGTTAAATTTGTTGAATTAAGTTACAATGCTTTCTGTTCTATCAACATTAATGCTCCCTTTCGTTACCATGGTTACTGCTTTATCAACAGTAATGCTCCCTTTCATCTCAGTTTCATCGTAACCCCCATCTACAATTCAAAGAGAGTCAGAATCAAAGACGTAAGTCTCTGGTCAGATCCAGGATTCTGTAAAAAAAAAAAAAAAAGGGCCCAATTCCAATCAATATCTGACAAGCAATTAAACAAAAAGTGTTTACGTCAATTAAGCGTTAATCTACTCAAGAAAGCTATGCCTAGTAAGAACTGAAAGGGGTGAATATCAGAGGTAGATGGAGCCTTTCGATTTTCAAATTTCAAGGGAGGTGAAGCTGAAGAACAAAATAAGGTTGGTCGGCCATATTTTCTCTTTGTATACATTCTGTATGCCATCGAGTTCATAAAAGGGGGTAAAGACCGGTTGTGCCCCTCCCCCTATAGATCCCCCAGTGAATTCAACCTTTACAAGAACATACCTCCTCGGTTGATACCATGGTGACAGGTGATGTCCGTGCATGCGATATCAAACGACCTTTCACCTTTGACCCAAAACCCCTCGTCACTCTCGTAGATTTTAGCGCAGATGCGGGAAAATGTAGAACAGTTCAGTGAACCCAGTATCAGGTCACCCTTCACATTGTTGAATGTCAAGGTCGATGCGGTGTCCAGGCCCATCGCTTGCTGTCTATACGAAAGCTTTGCTGGAAACTCGACTAAAAGAAAATAAAAAGTGTTAAGTGAAATTAATATTGAAGCACTACAACAGCAACCGGTCAGTTGTATCGGTGTTCCACATGGAGTAACACGTACTGGTATAAATCTCTCCGCAATTCTCTTTTAAATTGATCTAATTCATAGTTTTATTTTTATTGCTGGTGATCTTATCTGCTGCAACGATGACTTCGAGACGCGATAAACACCATCGTAGAGCCAAAGGGGATTCGAATCCCACAGAAATCGACATCTTATCGGATAATCAGGACCTACCACAGCATGGTGAGGCCTCACCCTCACTGGCACCACCTCATCAGGACAAGCAACCCCGGCAAAGCCCGAGCGCATCATACCTAGGTACAGCGGCTGGTGCTAGTGGCTACTCAGGTGGAACGGGCCAAACGTTCACCCCACCTGTTAGCCCTGCGCCCGACATGGATACGAGTAATGTGAGCATTGTTGGCATGCAACAATACTTCAAGACAGCTACGGAGGGCTTTGAAGGTATGATAAGGAAGGCTGTTGATTCATTGATTGAAAATATCAAACGCGTTGAGATTAACCTCGCCGAATCTATCGAATTTGAGAGCAAGCGGGTATCCGAGCTGGAAAAGAAAAATGCATCCCTGGAGAAAAGGATGTCAGAGTTGGAGAATGAGCTAGCTCCGCTTCGTGCTTTAGCGGCATCGAATGCAGCAGGAATCAACAAGGCCGAACGTTTTTCACGTAGGAACAACATCCGCCTCGTAGGCTATCCAGAAGCAGCGGACCAGCAGCATGAGCAATGCATCGAGATCGCGGAGGACATCGTTCGCGGGAAATTCGAAATCGACCTCAAGGTCGAGCGGGCTCATCGCGACGGAAGGCGCACGGAGAGACCTCGGCATATCCTCATTAAACTTCAGTCGTACCGGCACAAAGTTGACATCATGAGAAAGGCTCGCTCCACGTTGGCAAATGAAGCTTTCTTTTTTACTGACGACCTCACCAAAGATGACCTAACGGAAAAACGTAGATGGTCGGCGGAGGTAAAGAAACTCTACGGCCAGGGTGTGAAGCTGCGCTTTGCCGCCGGAAAGTGGCGTGATGGATCAGGTGTTCCCTATGATTTCAGAGTCTAATCGATCAACAAGAGACGAGGTCATGTAAGATTATGTTATACCACTGTATTTTTGTATAATTATTATTTTGTTGCCATTTCTCTTCCATACATTTGCCAGGTTAGCAAGTTGCCAAAGAAATCGACTTTTTGTTTATGATAGAGACTGTATTATCTCCCACTGTTTTCTTTAGAGTGTAATCGACGACCATTAGAGGAGGTCATGTAAATAACGTTATATTACTGTACATACTCGCATAATTATTTTCTATGTCTCTTCCATACATTTGCCAGGTAGCAAGTTGCCAAAGAAATCAACTTTTTGTTTATGGCAGAGATTGTATTATTCTCCGCTAGTTGTTTTCAGAGTGTAATCGACCATCAATAGAAGAGGTCATGTAAATTACGTTATATTACTGTACATATTCGCATAATTATTTGCCATGTCTCTTCTATACATTTGCCAGGTAGCAAGTTGCCAAAGAAATCAACTTTTTGTTTATGGCAGAGATTGTATTATCTACCCTGTTTTACTATAGCACCTGTTTTCTACCCTCTTTTCCTGCTCTTCAATATCTGCTCCATTTACCCCCACCATTTTTTGTTGTTGATATTATCACATTGAATTAGAATTATTGGTTTATTACTAATTGTGTGCGGAGGGGAATTACCAGAAATTTGAAATGATTAAGATTTTATCTTCAAACTGTTTTCAGTTTAATCATTATATTTACTACGTGTGTTTCCTGCTTGATCACACAAGCGGCTACTTTTTAATACATATTATGATGAATTTGATCTACTTTCAGCATATTTTCAACCTTACTCTGTACTTATTAGCATATGTAAATTCACTACCTGTGCGCTCTGGTATTTCACCTTACGTATTTCATTCGAGCTTAAACGGAAATGTTTTGATTCACGATTTATTATATAAACATCTGTACTTGCAATTCTTTCAATCTTACGATGAGTACCAACTGTAATATAGTTTCTGTGCATGGAAATGCACCCTTTGATCAGTCTCTTGACGACAGCCTGACTACCAATTCCTCGTTACATAGTGAAGGTGCTGATAATGTTGACATTAATGAACTCAATTTAGAAACGCAAGAACTACGTTTTGATTTCGATTTGGACGATGCTCGAGTAAACAATATATCTTCCGATTACCTGTCACTAATTAATTTTATTGCGGACGCGAACACTAACCTAAAAAATGACCTGCTTTTATTACATTGTAACATCAGAAGCCTAAACAAGAACTTTGACAAATTTGATTTACTTGTAAACGAACTCAAATCAAAATTCTCGGTTATCGGTTTATCTGAAACGTGGCTTAGAGACATACCCTCTTCCCTTTTTTCAATCAATGGTCTTACTCTTGTCACAAATAACAGAACCGAAAAAAGGGGCGGGGGAGTGGGTTTATACGTCACAGAGGGACTGGATTACGAGGTAATTGAAGAATTGAGTGTGATTTCTAATATAATGGAAAGTATCTTTATCGAAATTAAACTTCCTGGAAAGAAAAATATAATTGCTGGTGAGATTTACAAACCTCCCAATTCCATCCCTAAAGACTTTGTCGAAAAAATACATACAATATTATCTTCGCCTTCACTGAATAACAAGATATGTATAATAATGGGAGATTTTAACCTAAATTTATTACAATGTGATGAAAATACGAGTTGCCAAGATTTCTTGGATCTGATGCTATCCAAATCTTTTGCCCCAACAATTACCAAACCAACTAGAATTACTGAATATTCAGCTACCTTAATTGATAATATCTTCGTAAGTGGAACTGCTATTGTCAAATCCGGCGTTATTGTCACTGATATCTCCGATCACTTCCCGATTTATACTGTAATTTCGAAAGTAATTTCCCATTCTAATCCCAATACAAACAAATGCTCGGGTATCCGTTATTTATCGGAACCCGACCTTCGTAGACTTAAGGAAGCACTTACCATAACTGATTGGTATGCAGTGTATAATTGTGATGATGTGAATACTTCATTTGATAACTTTATGGAAATATTAATGCTTACTCTCAATTCTCTTCCTACTCGTCAACAAAATTGCTCAAATTATAAAAAACATCCTAGACTCGCGTGGATTTCAAAATCTCTCCTGAAATCTATCAACAGGAAGAACACCCTTTATTACAAATATAAAAATAATCATACAGTTAAGTCCAAATTGAAATATTCTCGCTATCGTAACATTCTAACCACCTCGTTACGACTAGCAAAAAAGAATTACTTTACTAAACAATTTAACGTGAATAAAGGTGATATAAAAAACACTTGGAGGGTGATAAATAACGTTCTGAAATCCAAGCAAGTCTCATCTCACATTTCAAATATTATGATAAACGAAAACCGAATTCAAGATCCTCTTGTTATAGCAGAGGAATTTAATAATTATTTTGCTAATATTGGCCCAAATCTTGCTCAAAATATTCCTGTATCCGATTTGCATTTTCAATGTTTCCTGGAAACGAAAAACACTAATTCAATGTTCTGTACCCCCATTCTGGAGCATGAAGTAATCGATATAGTCAAAAATATGAAAACTAAAAAAAGCGCAGGGAACGACGGTATTACAAATTTTATATTAAAAGAAATAATAGGTGAAATAGTTTCCCCTCTTACCCATATACTTAATCTGTCAATAATGAATGGCATCGTACCCAAAAAGATGAAAATAGCTAAAGTTATTCCAATTTTTAAAAAGGGGAACGCGCAAGACATTGGAAATTATCGCCCTATTTCTCTGCTCACGTCTTTTTCCAAAATACTTGAAAAATTGATGTACTCTCGAACAATGCAGTTTCTTATTGATTTTGATATTCTGTCTGATACCCAATTTGGGTTCAGGCAGAAACACTCTACAACCCATGCATTACTCATGTTTTTGGATAAAGTAGCTCATGCTATCGACGATATGGCCCATACTGTGGGTATTTTCCTGGACTTCTCCAAGGCCTTTGACACTATTAATCATGATATATTACTGCACAAGTTATCCCATTATGGGATTCGAGGAAAGGCCTTGGAGTGGTTCAGGAATTATCTCACAGACAGAAAACAGTATGTTAGTATTAATGGTCACGATTCTTATCAAAGATCAGTATCATGTGGTGTACCACAAGGTTCATTATTGGGTCCATTATTATTTGTAATATATATCAATGACTTCAGAAATTCGTCTGAAATAATGTCTTTTATTCTCTTTGCAGACGACACTAATATTTTTTATTCACACCGTGACCCTCAATATCTCCTGAGGACCGTTAATAGTGAACTTAAGCGGGTACAAGCATGGATAAATGCTAACAAACTATCATTAAATGTTAGTAAAACCCACTTTATGCTGTTTAGCAATTGTATAAAATCCCTACCCGGTAATATTTTAATAGACAATACAAATTTAAACCAGGTCGAATCCACAAAATTTCTTGGTATCTACATTGACAGTGATTTATCATGGAAGATCCACGTTAACTATTTGTGCAAACTGATTTCTAGAAACACAGGTATTTTAAATAAACTAAAACACGAGTTCCCAACCCATATTTTGTTATCTCTGTATAACACCTTAATTTTACCTTACCTTAACTACGGTATTCTTGCCTGGGGAAACGGGACCAAAGCCCAACTTGAAAAACTTCTCATTATTCAAAAACGGGCAATAAGAAACATAAATCATGCGGGATTCCTTTCCCATACTAGTCAACTGTTTTTTAATAACAAAGTTCTCCGAATTGGTGATGTGTATGTGTACAGCGTAGGAGTGTTTATGTATCAATTAACTATAAATGAGTTACCTGCTGTAATTTGTGCACTCTTCGTACGAAATAATTCAATTCATTCGTATTCCACTCGCCAAAGTAACCTATTTCACCTTCCCCTTACACGAACTCTGTTTGCTCAAAAAAATATCACTTTTACGGGCCCTAAGCTTTGGAATGACCTCCCCTTTGAATTCACAGAATCAACCTCACTGTATTCGTTCAAGCGCAAGCTGAAATGTCATCTCCTAAGCAATTACGCTATACTGGTAGAAGAAGCATGATGTTCTTTTAATTATACTGTCGATGTTCAAACTGAATGTTTCTTTTAGTTTGCTGTTGTTACCCTGTGCCTGGTGACGGGCCGTTGCCTTCACCTGCTGGGATGTCATTGTGCTTCGGTGGCCGGGGAGCGAGGTGCATGCTTTGTTTGTTGGTAATGTCTGCTCGACCTAGCAGCGACGGGTTATGCACTTCGCGCTCCTGCTGTTGAGTTCCAGTGATTACGACAGGTGGATATGGCGGCTTGTCATCGGGCAAACATTATTTAGTTTTACATAAATGTGTATCAAAAAAAAAATATATATAAAAATGTTCTATTCATTTTTGTTCCATCATACCAAGATGCTGACGTCATTGACAACCAGTCTGTTCGCCAGCGTGGCTACACTTAAATTTTCTACAACATCGTACTTTACCGGTACACAGCCAGCGACACTCCCTGTCAATTGATGCCGACATCTTGGTATGCTCCTATGAGAATTGCCATTGCGTATACGGGTAGTGAAAATGTTATACAAATATTGCTAAGTATATGAGTATTGTTTATTTTTTCTTCATAATAAGTTTCAATTTAATTAAATTCCGTTTTTTAATATACACAAGACTATGTCATTGTAACTTCCGGAGCCTATGACCTACAAGCATTGCTTTCTCTTTAGGCTCCATCATATTTCTTCCCTTATTCAACTTAGTCTTATGTATCGTTCTTTTTTTGTTTGTATAAACGCATCCTAAAACGAGTTCCAAATGTTAAATGCTAAATGCAATGATGTATTATACAACATGTGTGAAATATGAAAATAAAACTGAAACTGAAACTGAAACTGCATACAGTTGGAAAAGGTGCAGAGGAGGGCTACAAAACTTGTCAAAAGTGTGAGACACTTAAACTACTTACAGAGACTCAAAACACTGATAATCCCCACTCTACAGTTCAGACGGAAGCGATCTGATAATTATGATTAAAGTGTTCAGAATAATGCACTAGTTTGACAATCTTCAAGAATAACACTTCCTCAGAATAACAAAGTGCAGTCGCACCCTAGCTAAAATGCCGGAAGACGTTAAAGAAAAACTCATTCAGGCAGAGAATAATCAATGTGTGGAATGGTCTTCAGGCGATGTTGTGGAGAGTACCACTATTAATCGTTTCAAATCTGGACTCGAGAACTGGTTAAAAGATGACCCAGATGATTATGATGACAACCCTCACCAAAGGAAACCATGGATAGGAACAACAGTCTAAAGACTGAATAATCCTGGATCAAATGAGTTACAAGTGAGTTTATGACCCCTTCCCTCCACCCAGCCGTTTTTAGGCTGGTTTAGCATTAGGGTTAGGGTTCGAGATGTTGTTTGATTCACGGCTGAAGTTAGGAACTTGCTTAGGGTGGGAGATTGGCTCCGGAGCGATCGTAACACCTATAAATCCAGTTACAAACCTGACAGCCTATGGTTGGTCGAGTTGGCGGCGAAGAACGTGAGGCGCCAATTACGTTCCCCTACGACGTAACCCGTTTCAACAAAAGTGCCAATTCGGATCTTTGCTGAGATGGTGATCATGTTTTCCGTTACGTTAATCCGTTTGTCCGCAGGATCCGTGAGAGTTACGCGATCTATGGCGAGATTTACTTCAGGAACTGTCAGATAAGAAATGCAAAGATTTTGCGAATGACATAGTATATAGACCTTAAAGCCCATCTGTACTAGTTTACAGGAGAGATTAGACTAGCCTGCAAGGTTTCTTGACAGGTGCTTATCTCATCAAATCAGCTTTCAATTAACATAAGAAAAAGAGGATCATGGGGGACCAATGGTCACCGATTAGGCATTGTTTGCTATATAGAGGGCGCATATAGCTATCAGTAGTGTTGGGACCATCAACAAAAATTGATGGTAAAATTTCACCTAAATTGTATAATGATGTGAAGGAGGATGTCATTTAGCACAAACTTCTACAAGGATTTTCGAAACAAATGAGTTTGAAGACGAATATTGATGACAAAAATACAAAATTGAGGTTTTCTGCGTACAACAGTAAACCCAAATATGGCATTCTGTCATCATAATTCGGGCTCCCAACACTTTAGAGGGGATTTAAGAAAACCCTAAACTGCTGATTATTAAGAAAAGTCATTATAGATCCTTTTTGAGAACACAATCAATGCAATTTCATGAATTCAATGACCTTGACAAAGGCCGGGTTTGACCTTTTAGAAGAGGAAAGAGGGAAACTTTCTTTAACAAAAAACGGTGGCAACGCATCGTAATATCTTACCTTGGGCCGTGTGGGTCTCGTACTCGTAGTAAAATCCATTTTCTTCCTCAGCGTGAATTACTGCTGCATCTGAAAACCAACGATTACCAAAAAACAGAATGGATGCCGAAGGCATGTTATCGGCAACGCAATTAACAATTCAAAGGATATGCTTATATCTAATTGTGTCATTTAAAATTGCAACGTCAGAAACATCAGGTAACAATTATATCAATCCGTAAATTCGTTTCGCTTTTTGTTATATGAAATTAAAGTCCATGTCATTTGAATAATCATTGCTGTAACAAATCACCTTCAATAATTGATCCTTAAGAATACTTACCTCCAAAATTTGTCACAAATAAGAGGAAGAAAATCATCACAATACAGGAACATTTGTCCGTCATGATTATTTTCCACGTTATATTTTCCACAAAACAAGTTTAAAACATAATTGAGAATCTGTGTATTGAGCTACACCATTTCCCCTACTTTTCCACGGAATTTTTTTCGTTTAACTTCCCTCAATCGGTTGCGCATGTGTTCTCAGTGGTCCTAGTATGTGAAACTTATCGGCTCATCGATGTCTGATTTTTGTTCTTCTTCTTTCTCAACGAACAATCAAACAAGAAATATTCCTCGCCCTTTAAATGTCCTTCTAAATTAAAACTAAAATCAGTGTTCAGCTTTATCTCTCACACGTCACATAAAAACTGATCGACCGTTCGTTTGCCTACTGTTTATAACAAATCATATTAAAGCAACGACATGGCAATGGAGATAATATTTTGAATTTATAATATTTGCCCAAAATTCATCAAACTGGAATATTTCATATCGTCTTTTTCGCTTCCGTGGATACAGAGGTGTGACCTCTCGATCGGTTTTGTTTGATTTTAATGTGTTTATTTAAGCCTATTGTGCTATGACAGTAGTTTACGTGACATCTACAGAAAGAGGTAAAGAAGTTTACTCTTGACACCGTGCCCCTCCAGATCAAATCATCTGTTTAGAGCCAGAAAGGCGTTAATTCATATACTCTAACACAGAGATAACGCACTTCTGGCTCTTAATATATTAACAAGCCAGTTACCTTTGTTAAACAAATAAATAAGAAGTGTTTTGTTTGATTATCAAATATTCTCCACGGTCTGTTAGCCGACAAATCGTTTTCGTTATAAAATGTTAATAAGTATTTTGTTTTGTAAAGGTGTACCCAGTGTGATTTTTCTCAAGTCATTTTTTAAAACCATGCTTGCTCTCTCTCTCTCTCTATTCTCTTCTCTTCTCTTCTCTTCTCTTCTCTTCTCTTCTCTTCTCTTCTCTTCTCTTCTCTTCTCTTCTCTTCTCTTCTATTCTATTCTCTTCTCTTCTCTTCTCTTCTCTTCTCTTCTCTTCTCTTCTCTTCTCTTCTCTTCTCTTCTCTTCTCTTCTCTTCTCTTCTCTTCTCTTCCCTTCCCTTCCCTTCTCCCTTCCCGGTCTCTGTCCCCATATAGGTCTATTTGTCAGTCCCCTTGATCTGTCTTTCTCGTCCTCCCCACTACTATATTCATCGATCTTTCTCACTTTAATTCTCATCGCTCTCTCTCTCTCTCTCTCTCTCACTGTATATCTCTTTGTCTCTCACATACTCTCTCTTACTTCTTTATTTCTCTCTCTCTCTCTATCTCTCTCTCCTCTCCCTCCCTCTCTCTCTCTCTCTTTCTCACTGTTTATCTCTTTGTCTCACACATACTCTCTCTTACTTCTTTATTTCTCTCTCTCTATCTCTCTCTCTCTCTCTCTCTCTGTTCATATCTCTACTTATCTCGTTTTACCTTTCCCGTTTCTTTTGCAACCTTTCTAGGGTTTTTTTTTCGTTATAGGGGCATAGTTTTGGATTGTCTAGGCCGGTGGAAGCCATATTTATAAGTTAATGTAGAGCAGTCATTAAATACTGGCTTTCCACTAAATGTTTTGTATACCAGGTCAAAGTGACCGTCAAATCTGCATGTTTCTTTTTCATGTTGAATCATGTATCCCATAATGCAGAGCGAGCAATTACGCGTATTACTACCAGTTTAACAAAAATGCATTTCCTATAAAAACAAAATATTGAAGAAAGAAATGAACAAACAAGAGAAAAATCGTATAATTTGTATATAAATATTTTACTAAAAGTATTTTAAAATATATTTTACCAATAGTATTATAAAATATATTCTACAGAAATACCCATATTACGTCAAAAAAAGATGGCACTTGGTTGTACTTTTGACAAACATGATCGTTAACAAGGCATTAACATATACGATAGTAGTCACTAATCAATCTTCCAGCGTAGGCCAGATAATGATTTATATAACATCTTGTAAGCAAAACTAGTAAGCCTCTTTCTCAAGTACACACTTATCTATCCCGAAGAAAGATAAGTATTAAAACACCATGTAAGAACTTAGAAAACCTGATAACTAAATTAAAAATTAAAAATTAAAATGATAAAATGGGTATGATAAAATGAGTATGATAATATTATATGATACTAAAAATACTATATTCTTTATTCCACAGATAGATCATTATTCTCAGAAGTACAATAAGACTTACTAAAGCCTGACCAAAATATAAAAATAAGGCAGTTATAAAATTAGTATAAAAATATTTCCTTAAATCTACATTAAAGGTAAAGACCAGTAATGATCATGCGATTGCATTGTGAAAGAAACGTTGTGGAATCGATCAGAAAAGGTTGATCATCTAGCATCTAGCATCTGCAAGGTTCTGGAATCATCAAAATGATAAGAAATTTGGCCCATTCTTCGTAAAGTTACAAGCACTATACACAGAAAGATGTATATGGGACTACCCTACATCTCTCACACGACCATGAGAGAAACAAATTTACCAAATATATGAATTAGTCGGCGGTTTCCCGGCAAATTTGTTATCATCATGCATTAGTCAAAACATATTCTTTCACATGATTGGTAATGAGAGCTTCCATTTCATTTTTTGAAATTGGGGCGTTTCCAATACTGGTCTTTACCTTTAATGTGAGAATTAAGTGTATTTTATTTCCCTCTCAATGAAGAATCATTTGATACACAAAACATTTTGTGTTCATAACTACTCGGCTCTCCGCCTGATAAGTCGAATACAAGGAGAAAGTTTTGATTTATTTTAAATTAAAACATATGATAAAGTGATCAGATATTTAAAAATACTTTCAAGAATATTATTAGATGCAATGATACGTATTTTAAAGGTTAGCCTTTAAACTTCGTAACATTGTATATAATTTACAAATGGTAATCATCATGATGACAGTGGACTTTAGCAAGGGCATGTGGAGCATGTGACGGTGTTGTATCACTGCTGTGGTAGCAGTAAGATAAAACATTTTCTGTTGCTAAAACCAGCTACCGATTAACAATTTATCAACGATCTACAGTCATATTGCAAGCTTGAATGCGAGGTAATATTTAACATGTCCACAACGGGTGAAGGATATCAAACTGAAGGTCCATGAGACAGAAAGTTCATGAGAGCAAATTTTTCTCGGGCTTGTGAACGTTTATCTTGGTAAAAGACCACCAACATCGTGATTCTTCCGAAAGGTTCACGAGAGAGAAAAATTTGGTCTCGCAATCATTTGGTCCTATGGGCATTCGATCTCGTAGACCTTCGGAAATTAAGAACATAGTTACGGTCTTTTAAATCTTCTGTTTTATTAACCATAGGCTCTGTGAATCTCGACCTCGTGAACCTTTTGGTCTCGAGAACCTCAGCCTCGTGAACGATCAGCCCTCTGTATCTTCGGTCTCGGGAACCCTTGGCCTTGTGAACCTTCGACCTCATGGACCTTCGCTCTTTTGAAACGTTCAGTCAACTTGAAAATGTCTGTATAAACTGATGATTTCGATGAACACATTCGTTTGTGGGCTACCAGCATGGTTCAAATGTAATACTTAATATTTAACTGAGGTTGTCCAACCTGTTCGATACCCCCTTAAAGTTGTCAAAATGACATAAACACGATAAAGGGAATTACAATAATTAACACAAACTGAATTAAATTGTAAAAAAGTATAATAACATGAACGGCTACGTTAACGCATCTGACATTCAGTTACTTTAATTTGTTACATGTACGATTGCTAATGTAAAACTACAGGCACACGGTGTGGCAATTTTATGGCGAATAATAGTCTTATATTGGTTCAATCCTGAGCAGAATACATACATATTCAATGCTAACGTGTGGGCTTGTCCCTTTTCCTCTTCCTTTTCCGGCAGAATAGTCCCTCCCAACATTTCACAAAGACGTTGTCGAACCACCTCTTCATATTGTTGAGCGTGAAGGACTCCACGGCGAATGAGAGGAAGGCTGAGAGCATCAGCATACCAAGGATCATCGTCGTGATGGACACCAAGGTGGCGGACGTCTTCTGCTGCTGCGTCAGGGTTTGGCCTCTCGTGTAATAGAACATGTCCCCAAACCCTACCGTCAAGATGGTGATGACGTCGAAATAGAGTGAGTCGATGAAAGACCAGTTCATTGGCACAAAGTTGGAATAATAGATCATGAGGGACGTCGAGCAGAGGTACAAGACAAAGAAAAGTGCGACGAACCATATCGGTACACCCGTTTCTTTGATCCCTGAAGGGTTATCTCCTTCATCGGAGTTACTATTGCTGTTGTTTTCGTTGATTTCATTGTCCGAGACAATCGGACCATCGTCCTCCACCCCTGTCATGGTCGTGTCGCTCCTTTCGGATCCGTGATCGCCATGATTCACTGATCCGTTGACCAGGTCTCGCATCTGAGAAATGTGAGTAACGTGTTCCACTGACGGATGTTCCCACTCTTTCTCGCTATCACCTCCTCCAGAGCTGTCCGTTTTGTTATTACCTCCGCTCAGCTTTACCGTAGAGCGGTTCTGCGACAGCAACAACCCGTTTTGCCTCGGTCTAATCGCGAGCTGGTGGGCGCCATTCATTTGTATCTCCGTATCAGAGTCCGAATGTTCCACGGCTCCGTTGATAAAACTCGAATTTCGTTTGTTCTTCCCCTTTTCCGCGTTATGGTTAGACTGCTTTGTGGCGTTGATCCGGGTGGCTCCGATTATGCTCAAGGTGCTGATAGAGCGCGGCGGACGCACATCGACTCGCCTTCCGCGCTTCTCCCGACATGACATACGGAGGTTGTGGAGGGACTGGTACGTTTTGGTGATGCAGAATACGATTCCTCTACCCACCCAACCTATGAGGGTGATGTTGAGAGGGATACCAATTATGGCATAGAGGAGGCAGAGAAGACGTCCCGTGTGAGTCCGAGGAACCAGTAAGCCATAACCTGTGAGACAGTACAGAAAGAAAACGTATTAGGACACCATTTATGAACCAAATGTGCCTTTTGTGGAAGGCTTTATCAAATGAGTGAAAAGGCTGATTTAAAGTAGGGTGTTTTATAGGGTACAAACTGTATGTTAAGATTAACTAGGGTAGAATTCGGTTATCATGGTTATGTATGCGGTTTTATCTCGACTAAACCAGTGATACGCTGCCATTCATAACATTGCAAAGTAGCTTCAAAAAAAGAATGGCATTGAGGTTTAGAGGTTACAAATATTTTTCATCTCCCTAGAATCTTAAAATTATCAGTGATTTCACAGATTGCAATTACTACATTGTACTAAGATCTTCAGTATGGTCAGCACTGTAGCTGTCGGTCAGTTAAATTTGGTAAAACGTTGAGTCAACGTTGATCCGACGTCATTTTGTCACTGCTGAGCTAACGTTTGCTAGAGGGACGAAAAGGCATTGGCTTTACATTATATCTCTTACGTTAGGCCAGCGAAAGGACACACGTTGGTCCAATATTGGCCACAGTGAATATAGTTGCATTGTAAGCATGTATGGTAGATTGCACACATCGATGTTTCCACTAAAATAAAATCAATAGACTATGGTTTTACGCACGATAGGTTGTTGGCATTACTTCTAGCAAATTTGAAAAATAAGCCTCTAAACTTCATATAGAGAGGGAAATGACACTGAGACATTATCTTGCACTTTTCTTTGGCGACGATGTAATTTCATATTGCACCTTGTGGGCCTAACTTGAATCTATTTCGTCCGCCATACCACGCAAACAAC
Source organism: Strongylocentrotus droebachiensis (assembly GCA_035222895.1). Taxonomy (NCBI): domain Eukaryota; kingdom Metazoa; phylum Echinodermata; class Echinoidea; order Camarodonta; family Strongylocentrotidae; genus Strongylocentrotus; species Strongylocentrotus droebachiensis. The sequence continues at coordinate 21,548 of JAVYIG010004848.1, forward strand.
ATATCAGAGCCAACTCTCTTAGCTTACCAATTGTAGAGACCACAGTGAGGCAGAAATGAATCCCGCCGAGAAAGCTCCATTCAAGGCCCTTATCCTGGTGGATCTCGCGTATCATGGTGTCGGCGAGGTCGTCGATTTGGCAGTCGGTCACGTTCGAGCTATTCATCGCCGCGTAATTTGCTCCGCTGATGTTGCACCTCCGTCCCCTCTCCCAGGCCTGTTGGGGGTAAAAAGAAGTAGCATCGGGTCAAGTTGGGAGTTCTAAACTACATGTAGGTTCGAGCTAAATGGTAGACTAGTTCAGAAATGTATTCAACTTGGAGACATCCCTCTAAAGCAACGGTTACGAGGCTGTCTCTTAAACACTCAAATTACAATTTTGACCAAATTTTCCTGGGCTGTCAGTCTTTTAAAACTCAAGGTTCGTTACATTACCTGCAGACGTCTTACATATGAATCTTCGATAAACATATATTGTCTTATTTGAGGAGGTAGGTGAACATCCTGCCCCTCCCCCTCCCCCTCCCCTATATTTTCAATCCCTAATCCGGTATACCTTATGTAAAATCCGATACGTGATGGAATAGACAGGAGAGGATATCTTTAGGTATTTTCTCACTACCTTACCAAGGACACCGAGATCTTTTAGAGACTTCACACATAATTATGTATGAAAATCACCTCGAAGGCCTCACGAAAATCAAGACTCAGACATGAAGTCAATATTGGTGCAAATACAGATGTAGATTATATTTTTTGTATACCACCATAATAAGTAATATTATTAACATACAAGTAGGGGGTAGAAAAGGGGTATTATCACGTACTTTTCAACAAATATGAAGCCCTAATGGACTGTTTCGTTGAAGTCTGAATCAAGACGATGGTTCAAAAGTTCATACTATTACAGTTTAGGATGATTTGATCCTATTTACCCACGGGAGCCTCACAATTGCTCATCCTGGAGTCTCTGCGATTATCATTACACCATCATTGTTAAATACCCATGAGATAGTAGATCTTGGTCGAGGGCGGGGGTGGACAAAAGATTTTGTCCAAGGATTGAGCACTGAGCATGTATCGAAACCCGTTACCTACCGTACGAGAGTCAAGAGTCTTCGTACACATTTATTGATAAATCAAATATTGGTACCAGTTGACTACTGGGTTTAACTAGTACCAGTTGACCATTTGCCTACTGATTTCAACTGGTTTTTCGACCTGGGAGGGAAAGATTGCCAAAACGGTATGGTAGTTACCTCGATGACAAGATTGGTGAAGTACTCCTTCTCGACCTGCCGCTGAAGCATGAGATGTGGTCCCTCGATGCTGCTGAACATCCAGGCACCGCCGCAGAGGTAGAGGACCCAGACTATGGCAGGAAACACCGTGATGGCAACCTGTAATTTAATAATTCAATTCAATTCAAGATTTGTTCAATACAGTCAAACCTGCTTTAGTAACCACCTGTCTACAACAAGCACATTTTTTTGTTTCCCTTGAAAATGGTTTCTCATTGAAACATGTACTAAAGTAACCTGTCTTCAAAGACCACTTTTTGTGTTTCCCTTGGGCGGTCGCTGTAGACATTTTTACTGTATATCTTCGAAGCGGGACGGCGAATTTATTTGATGTTGTTTTTTCCATGATTTAAATAATTCAGAATAGGAGAAGACCCGTCCTCAACTGTAATGGCAGAGAATAGCTTATCCTCCACGAGGTCCTTGATATTACAAAAATAATGCATACAATTTTTAATACAAATATAACAATCAATTAATATCATTAGTATAACAACATAGAAAATATCATCACTATGTCTTATATTGTCATGATTGTAAAAAAACGTACATGATATTATTTTCGAATACAATTCAACTTGAGTATAATGCATTCATGTTCCAAAGTTGTTTAATGGATGTAATACCACAAGCAGCCTAATCCATGTTAATAAAGAAATGAGAAGGAAGAAGCGGGAGGTGAAAGACTCCCTTGTGCACAGTTTTATGATACTTGAGAATAATTATGTAGATTGGTCTTGAAAGTTTGGATGATCATCGTAAATGAATGCAACATACCAATACAGACAAGTACACTAATATACTTATTATGGAAAATATAGATTGATGTGTAGCCGCCAACTGCGATTACACTTGTGTCTTTTCATTATCTTTTATAATACAGTATTCTACTCAAATACGAATCAAGCAGGGTACAGAGAGCATTGATATGGGTTTCGAGAGATGGTTTCCAAGGGATGACACTATCAGTTTAGTTAGAACCATTAAAAGCATACATGATCCATTTAATCTAACTTTCCTCTTTAGAATTGGTTTACATATACATGTAATACTACCTGTTGCTACATGTACTTGTACATGTATACATGTATAACCATATAAAGACGGAATACTAGAAAAAAACAAAGGTGATATGACATTTTATCTGACATTTGTTTCGGGCTTTATTTCGTCAAAGGTATAGGGTTTCAGTTGCGAGTTGAGTATTACACTTACAGTAGTTAGATTTGGGGTTTATAGTGCTATGGTAAGCTATAGTGATGGGTCCATGGTTGAAGTTACGGATTCGGTTTGTGTTGAAGTTCATCGCGAACCCGGTGTCGCAGGACTTTAAGAATCGTACAACCTTACTTCAAAGATATCGTTGTCACTTTAACATGTTTAAGATGATATCATATCTTTCGACTCACCTTGAAGCAGCGCCCTCTGGTGGTCTTGGACGGACCTTCGTTCATGGTGACGTCTCCCTTCTCGCTGTCCGGTTTTTCCTTCATCTCTGATGAAGATGCAGAAGAGAGGGATGGTTGCACGTCACTACATGATACACGAGTATCCTCTAACATCCGCTAACTTCGCCGTAAGGGACTAAGACGACTCTCCCCAGAAGTGACTATAAGAGATCAGAAAGAATACATATGTACGTCGTGTTAAATCAATAATTTTCAGGAATCAAATATCGACGTCATTATTCAGAGCAGGTGAATAAATGGCTGTTAACAAGGGTTATGAAGATAAACATGCATAAATTGAAATACATGTATATTAGTAAACAGACCCCGCCCCGCCCCCAATAATTTGTTTAATATTTTCAAATTTGGGTCATTATGAGTGTTGGAACAACTTGGAAAATCTTGCACCACTACATCACAGTGACATTACCGTTTCAGCCAATTTGAAGAGCCCGTGCTGTACCTACATGTACATGTACACGTATAGTGATTAAAACTTCCAAAAATCATTGCACTCTCATTTTATGTCTGAGTTCATTCGACCTTTTGCTGGTCTACTTTTCAGAGTTGTCTGCATTCCTCTAGTCAGAGTAGTTTGCTATCAAGGTTGGATTCCCCCTTTAATTAAAAGGCAAACTGATATAATTGGTATGAAATAAATCGAGTTAGCCTCTAATTAATACAAATGGCACGAATCAGACCGCGATCTTATATGGTTTGTTCTCCCTGACACGATATCTTTGTAAACATACATGTATGTTTGCTGTTATAAAACTTGAAAGATATTGCAAGATATCGCACATTTAGTGAGAAACACATGGCCTTGTTATTGATATTCACTGTAATTTCTTGATGGCTTCATTCGGTTATGAAATCTTCTTTTTGCTCTTCCCCCGCTACTAACGGACATGGGCATCTCCAGAGTGTATGCTGCAAAAGTCCTGAATACAAGATGGCAGCCACATAGCCCAGATAAGTGGCACGCCTCTCTGTTCTCCCTTGTCAAACAGGGGAAGACGGTTATTGATGATAATACTGACAACATCTTTTGACAAAATTTGAGAATGCAATACAATTTTTACAATTAAAAATAACTTATTAATGTGGTGATCACTTGACACCGAATTGTACCTCAGATAAATTACCCTACAAAAAATTCACTACATGTACATGTATCTGTATGTTGGCCTACAGTACATGTACATTTGAAATGAATAGGATTAAATACTTTCGAGTTATTAAGATTAGAATTTATAATGAAATTAATTCATATCCAGAGCATTTGGGGCTGCTAAGCTCGATGAAAGGGCACATTTAGAGAGGAAATTTTCAACCCTTTCCCGATGGAAACTTTTGTCAGTTTTTATTTATTGCGCTCCAGAACAAATTTGGTCCATGTTCCATTCACGTGTTGATAACATGTATACGACTCTTTTGCAAACGTATTTGACACGACCGAAAAGTGAACCCCATTTTTTAGGGGAAGTCCGACAACTCATTCCGGCGGATTTTATGTTCTTGATTCTTGTATTTGTATGTCAAAGCATGGTAATTCCTACAGGCCAAATTTGGTCTACGGGATATGTACATTTATGTACATTTATAAATGGGGTATTCGACCCGACTTTGAGGTCCTGTTTTTGAGGCTCAGGGGGCGGCGGGGGGCTAAACCCGACGGGTACATGTACGATCAGGCTGACAATGGCTTAGATGATCTACATTGTACATGTAGGTAACTAGGAGGGGTCAGATCTTTTTGGTTATTATGGTTATACATGTACCTCAGTCACACCGCCAAACCGATTCACAACCGACTGACCGACTTTTTTTCTTTTCTTTTCTTTTTTTGCCATTTGGGGTAACATAATATTCGGGTTGCATGCTGTCGGTCTCGTGTCTTTTTTTTTTAAGTGAATTTGGTATTAAATAGGGTAACTATTTCGGGACAAGCTCCCATACCTACTCATAATACACAGTATATGTGAACGTGTTGTCGTTGAATATTGACATTAATATAAACCGATCTTGGCTGGCTATGTGTTGAAATGTGTATGAGATTTTATTCGCTAATTTATTTTTCATTGTTTGTTCTTTGTTGTATTTCGTTTGTTTTTTTCGTACATGTATTATAAATTAATGAATAGAACTATACTCTTCTTCAACCGTTTTTGTATCGAAGAAACGGCGCTGGCCTGACCATGGTTTCTATTACTTTGTAAATATGTGATCAGAACAGTGGGCAGACTTGACTAGCACATGTGCTATTATTAATTTTGGCTTCTTTCATCAACTGCAATATTCTTTGACGAAAGAGATGTGTCTAGCTTTGTCAATATTTCTCTTGATATTATGTTTGTTATTGATTGTAATATTGATGTTTGTACCATATTGCCTGTCGTTTACATCATCGTTGATGATGAATAAATAAATCAAATCAATAATCAGTTTAACTGTACATGTTCTACCCTACTTACTAGCTTGGTCTCTCATAAAGATCTTCCTTAATTCCTTCTTATTCAAGATGCCTCGTAACGTCATGAGTACAACAATATTTTTGGTGTTGATAAACGAACTGATTTGCCAGGTCTCTGAATTTTTCCGATATGACTCATTTTGATACCATGTCATAATAATAAAAAACTTTAAAAGCGAGTATTGTATTTATTACAGACCATATTTTATTTAACTATGAAGAGAGCTGTTTCTTAAATAGATAAGTAGCAAGTTACAAAACAAAAACCACATTACATGTACATGTACATGTACCTCGCGTTAGATCTATTTTTACTTATGTATTTATAAACGAATTAAGATTTATTTTTCTCTTTCTTCCCTTTTAATGATGGCACTGTTGGAAACCGTTAGGAAGTGATTACGATTTTCTTGAATTCCTTTAAAACTACTTTTATTTTGATAAATCAAATAGAAAAATAGTATTTTACTACTATTCAAAAAAGTGCTTTCTGAAAAATAAAAAAAATCCTAAACAGGACATTCGAAAAGATTCAGTGTGTATTAAGATTTCAAACGTACGTTTGCTTGAAAACTATACATATTCTAAGCTGAATGTTCTAGACAAGACACATCTTAAAAGTGGATTACAGGGTGTACTTTATAGCGGTAGGTGAATTTTTTTAACTGCAAAATTAAATTTGACAAAAGAGTGTAAATTTTGAGAAATCGCGATGGCTTAGTGGTAAAGCAGTGATCTCAATTTATACACTACATGTAATGCTCTTTGGTAAGGCATTAATTCTCATTAGCAATTCCCTCGGAGATGACTTATATCCGTCGTTCCCTGGTTGCTCATTTACATGTTACATGTACAAGCATGGTCTTCCCTTCTTAGCAGCAGGTAAAATAAAATAGATAAGATAAATATAGATGAAACTTTACTCATTGCTCATTCCTTACAATGTGAGAGATGCTGCAAACTGATACATTAAAGGTAAAATAAAATAGATAAGATAAATATAGATGAAACTTTACTCATTGCTCATTCCTTACAATGTGAGAGATGCTGCAAACTGATACATTAAAGGTAAAATAAAATAGATAAGATAAATATAGATGAAACTTTACTCATTGCTCATTCCTTACAATATGAGAGATGCTGCAAACTGATACATTAAAGGTAAAATAAAATAGATAAGATAAATCTAGATGAAACTTTACTCATTGCTCATTCCTTACAATGTGAGAGATGCTGCAAACTGATACATTAAAGGTAAATAAAATAGATAAGATAAATATAGATGAAACTTTACTCATTGCTCATTCATTACAATGTGAGTGATGCCGCAAACTGATACATTAAAGAAAGTATAAACCTGACATGCACATACGAAAATAAACAGCTTTTACAAGTTGTCTATTTTTATGTGTATATTATCCATTTTCACACTACATGTATGTAATGCCATTCTTTGAATACGGGGGATATATTAATTTTAAGGGGCCGCTTGAGGCTTCAAACCCTGAGCATTCAAAAAAGTTAGTTTCCTTTTTACATGTGTTGATACATGTACTGTACCTTGCCTTTTACTATTCAATCTTAAATTACTTTATATGCTATAATGATTCTCCAGCAAAAGAAAAATCGTATATTTTAGCAGTCACTCGCCATGCTCACCATTTTTTGAGTTGTTGAGATTTTTATTTGTGGTATTTGACCACTTTTTTGACTCGCTAAATCGTGTAAAAAGGAATAACTTTGTTCAACTGGAGTGGACCACCCCTCTCAAAAACAAAAAAAAAGAACACATGTACATTCATATTTGTATATACGATAAACATGAAATGCATAATATATTGTTTAAATATATAGGGAACGACCTCCTTTTACAATTATAATTAATATAGCGGGATTTTCCAATAATTCTCATAAGATTGATAATCAAACACATGGCTTTCAATACAGTTAAATCATGTAATTTGTATGTTTACCTTATTTATGTTAAAACATAGGGCATTACAAATGTTAAACCATGTCAATAAAAGGTTTACCATGTTCAAAGATGTTTGTTTCCTCTTCCGAGGATAACTAGTAATGTTGAATTTTTCCATTTTTGTATTTTTCAATAATTCTAATAAGATCCATATTTATACGCAAGGAAAGCCTTTCAAAGCGACTAGATCACAGAAATCGTAAGTACATTTGTAAACAGGTGCGTATATACCTTTAGTAAGATTAGTATTTTTGTGTACCAAGGGGTCACTTATTTCGTTTAATATCGACAGATTCTGAAACATATATAAGTCTGTTAAAATTTTCTTACAAAAATTATGTGTACTTAAGTAATTATGATGCAAACGAAAAACGACTAAATTTCATATGATAATACACTTATTAAAGAAGATTGTAATTTCAATTTCAATTTCAATTTCATTAATTTCCACAGATTCATAAAAGACAGTATAAATTACAATCAAATATAAAAGCATTACAACAAAAGAGAAACCTGCAGAGGGGGTGATCAAATCCACAGAGGTTTATCGGGGATCATCCCCTGCTTAAAATTACAATATCAAAATGAAGAAATGACCAATGCAAAATTTAATTTGGAAGAAAGATAGGACATTCAGATGAAATTGTGGCAAACTTGTTTTACATTTTAAATTTGACAAAGAACATGTATTGATTTTGTCTGTTTAATGTCTCATCACTATAAAACTAATCAGTTTGTGTCAAATGCTCATGTACACTTATATTTCTTCCTTCTAAAATGAAGAAAATAAAATGTGTTTTGCTCGATTAAAAAAAATGACGTTGGGAAGTCCAAACTACATGTAATTTCTCTCACACGTTACTCCGTCTTAGATGTTACTACAGTGTATATCTGAGCATCAGTATTAAGTTACATGTAATAGCTTTACTAAATAAAAGTTTGAATCAGTCGAATTATGGACTTAAATGAAACCGCAGTTCAGAGCTGAGCGACACTGGATGAAATACCCTGGATAAGCTAACACACCTGTACATACTCCAATACAAGGAAAGTCTCGCGATCTTAAATAAACGTTTCACTTTTACCTTAATTTAGTTTCACTTCTGATAAAAACTTCTGATATATACCATCATTTCAGATGGTTTTCACTCGCATATCACTATCATAATGTTTATAGAACTTTTACACCGTTGTGTTGTTATATCCACCATCACCTGCTGTCACAACATATCCCATCCAATTTACCTTAGAAAAGCTGCTTCAGGAAGTATCTCATCAAGGTTCAAAAGAATGGAAAACAAACTTTAACAAATATATTCTCCAAATGATTCCCGTCGATATATTTTTCTTAAAAGAATAATCCCGTTTGAGCCCTCCAATGTGATAAATAAACATAATAAGCACAACCATTATTTCACTACGCCATTCGTATACATGCGTGATATTGACATAACTGTCAACTTGTTCGACGATGTACTGTTTACTAAGTCACTTTAAATCTAGCGAAAAAGAAGCAGAAAACGACAAACTCGTCGCATTTAATATCATTTGAAAGTAGATTTTCTTTCAAACCGATTAATATGTAACTCGACTGATAGGCTTACCCAAAAACAGCATGCATTGAAAGTTAATCCTAAAGTATAAGTCCAGTGTATGTATTGGGAACAAAATGGCGTCGCAGTCTTGTACCACTTTCGATACACCGTCCGAACATTCTTTCTTTTTTCTTTTGTTGTTGTTGTTACCGGCCTACTTTTAACCCCCTATAGCCGCATGAGGAGTACAAACGGAAAGCTAAAAGCTCCCTATTGAGGATTATCATAGGGGGCTATTCAAGCGATACCAACCCCCTTAGCTACACGCTTTACATGACAAAGGCACCCCGGTTGACGCACAGTCTTAATGTTTGACCATTGGGTACCACCAAAGAGGGGCTACGGGGCTCATTACTTTAGCACTACGCGAGACTGTGTGCGGCTGCTTTCGATTCCTCGGATCGATACGGGGATAGTGGGAGGAGAAAGGGGTAGAGTTTTCGATGATAAGCTTCTTGTTATTGATGTATCCAGGGGCACGGCGATCTATTTGTTTCGGAAACAATTCCGTGATGTCATCGTCGTCGGGATACAACTTATTGTGATGGGCTGATTAAAAAAAAACAAGGGTATTAGCATTGTAATAGCATGGTACACGAGTGTGACGGGTCAGAAAATAAAGACGAAGTGAAACTGAATTATTCCCCCTCTCTCTCTTTCACTCCCACAGTCTTACTGTCCCCATTCCTCTAGTATTGTATTGACCAATGGGAAACCAGTGCAAATACTCTTACGAACCATTATCCAAAAAGCTAACAGATATGCAGATCTAAAATGAATTAGAAAGTTAGAAGAACACGAAGAGAGAGGCAACACCGATCTGCCTCCATGTACTAAGATACCTGACAGAAGATTGAAAGACAGACATCGCACACCCGGAAATCATTAGAGTTTAAAACAGAACAACGGAACGGAGAACATTAGCCTTGAACTTATGGATATATATATAATCTCCTATTCTCTTTCTTTCTCCCACACCCACCACACAAACACACAGTCAGTTTCATTGCTCTCTTCAGTTTACTATATACTTTTTCTTTCTTTTTTTGATTTACTATTTCCTACAATTTATTATGGTCCCTTTTTTCATATACAAGCAAAGTTTCTTAGCAAGTACTATCTTTACCTTCTAAAATGTATTTCTCTTTTTTTCAGAACCTCTTCTTTCTTTCATTAATATATTCTGGCCTATTTTTTTGCAAATCCTTCAATCACCCTACTACATGTACGATGAATATACTTGAATATATGAGCCTAAATTCGGAATAATTAAACTGTTTATTATTTCTGATCATATCCTGATTTTCGATTTGTATTGATAATTGATTGATTTTTGTTTTTTTGTCATTGTTTGGTTGTCTGTTATATTTATATCCCAAAATATTGGGAGGTTGGAAAAAGAGAGAAAAACAGGGCATGTTGTTAGATGAAGCGAAGACTCGGGTGTAAAATGTTTTAATTTGTATTATTAAAATTTATCAAATAATACCACCATCTGCATAATACATCAAACCAAGCATCATTATATCAACATATTAAAATTACAATGACGATGAAACAAGCACCTAAATAACTCATCAAGCGGACAAACATATTCACGTTTTTGGCAAAGCTGTTTTATTAAAGGGATCCGGTAACTTTGTCTCAGATTCTGAAATAAAATTCTGGATTTAGCTCATGATGCAATGATAATTATAAACCTTTAGGTGAGCCAGGAACCCCATGACTTTTACAAGCCGATCGCCTGTCTGATTATCAAGATATTTATGATTGGAATTACAAATTTTGAAAACCGTTCGCCTGACGGTTTTCATAAAACTACAGTCTATTGGGAAAAACGAGTATGGTAAAACCGGTCACTCAAAGATTTTTTACTTTTTTGAGGCATTTCTTGATCATTTTGGAGCATGATTTTTTTTGGGCTTCAATATTACACCATATCACAGACACTGATAACACGTAGGGCCGTGTATCTCAGATTTAACATTGTTAAACGATCCCTTTAAAAAAATGATATGAAAATGAAAAGCAAATAAGTATAGACGATTCTGCATTTATAATATCTTCATGCACAGAGCCCTTTTTTAAAACCTTGACTAAATACAAAAAACACCATGAATATCCGTGTTTATAATGAAGCTTTTCATGAACAAGCAAGAGCTACAGGCCTATCAACTTTAAAAGTTTGAATACTCGAATGCGTGCCTTTCTCGTTTTTATGTACAAAGATAATCTCGAACTTTAAATCAAGAAAGGATGTGATGCTCAGATCTAAACTCATCTAGAGTCACTGAAGAATAAATCTCTTTGTATATCATCGAACAAATAAAGTTATCATTAAGAAAATACACGATCATAAAGGCTTTCGGAAATTCAACCACAGGCAATCGCAATAACCTTCTCCGTTACTCATAACATTTTACGAGAATTACAACGACGCATTCCGTAACTCCATCAGAAGCTCTTTGAGATATGCCAAATGGTAATGGTATGGTAAATGACCTTGAATTGATTTTTCGAAAGTCTGAACTGGATAATTACAGTGACCTCCCACCTTCTTCAAGATGATGATGGGGATGGTTTGATATTGACATCCACATTCGGCTCTATATTTTATCAATTTTAAATTCGTCGGTATACATTGTTTACAATTTTTTTTGTATAGCATTAATCGTGCTCGACTTCTGGATATTAAGTAAAAATACATTTGGTTAAACTGCACTGATTTTTTTTCCAAACTTGACTCAACACAATCGCAAATATTTTCGGAAAATCAACTAAGGGCGATTTCAAGCCCCCATCGTATATCCAATAGAAATAATGCGCGGATAAAATAATACATTTCAATAGGTGACGAACAAAGCTATTGAAATTGCATTACGTTGATATTTCGAAAGTAGTTGCGATCGAATTGCTCAAATATAAAAGTTAAGGCACTATGGTAGCTCAAAGTCAAAGAAGAGATGGGAGAGTAAGAAAAATACAATTGTATAATTACCATTTAACAACTTGTACCTCATTGATTTCAGTAGACGGACAATTTACATAAGACACTTTTTTCACGAAGAAATTACATTTAACAAATTTCATGATATAAAACTGAATCTTTTTAACTACAAGCCAATAGTTGTAGAATAGTTCAACCATTACCCAACGAGTATTACTGAAGATATTTTCGCACTTGAAATCACTAGAGAGTATCTTTGCAGATAAAATTGCACTTAACATGTCAGCTATTAGTAAGTCTAATAGAAAGTATCATTAATATAATGATTGGTACCATACCAGAGAGCAATTTTTTTAGAATTATTATATCTGATATGATTGTTCTTGATAAATAAAATAAAACCAAATTCCCATCAAATTATTGTAAATGACTAAAGAGTAGCTATCAAAATATTTCAAAAATCAATAGCAATGATTCAATACTATTATAGTTATATTTTGCTACAACTTCCACCTTATCTTGGTACTTGAGAAAATGCACGACTTGTCGGCGTAAAATTCTATCATTGACTATGTTTTGGGGGAGGCATTTTGATCACATCCGCTAGTCAGTAGTACTTTCAGTCATGCCGTGTGTATAGCTCAGAATTTATCCCAGAGCGAAATATACACAGAGTTAGGCCCCAGTGAGCTTCGGTTAGTGAATTTAGTGACAATGTGACACATGTTGCTTTGTTGAGTATAAGGATGGTTCTGGCTATTGCGTCATCGACATTTCATGGAATATTATTGAAACAGAAGTTGTTTAAAACACACGTCATACATGTATATCATACGGAAATGTCGTTACTGCGAAGGCATGAGAATCGTATAAAAAAAAATACCCTGATTAATACTCAACCATATTTTGCCCAGCAAAATCTGTACAAAATCATCTACCATATATAAAAATATCTTTTCAAAATAGTCCAACTTTTGGTCAGCAAGACAAATGGTAAAAAAGTACGTGCATGATTGTGGTGAATAGAATGAGGCACTTTCGTAATTCTTAAATTTAATCACTCTGTTTCAATTACAGGTTGATGATTATCTTAAGATTTATTGCCTATAAACTCTCGATTGATTTAGTTGCCAGTCTCTTATTGAATTCACACATTGAGAATACAGTCATTAATTTTTATTTTAAAAAAGTAAAAAAGTAAAATAACATACACGCGTTATAGCCCAGCTCGTACTTCTTAGCACTATAGCATGTAAACCCGGGACGTTTACTCTGAGAATAGGTGTATCATCCGTTTATTCTAGGATTAAAAACGACCTCGATTTTGCAGAAAATTGAAATAATTTAACGCCACCAACCTCCGCCCCCCCCCCCCCCCCCCCCCATGGTTAAAAGCTCCATTTTTAGTATTTCCAATGAGGTTCATTTTCAAAAAACCTTACTTAGGATGTTAAATTTGCTTCCTTCCTATATCAAGCACCGCACACTTCTTGCTAATCCGATCTTATTATCCATTTAATACTAGATTTTGCGGTGGTCCTCGAAGTAAAGGCGGTAGCCCCCCCCCCCCCCCCCCCCCCCCTCCCCGCGAGAAAACAAGTGTATCGCTTGTCCGTTGATTTCAGAAAAGTGATGTGTACTCAATTTTATGTAGAGTGAACTTGCGAACTGCTGTTCCTCCATAATCTATAAAAGGCAAGGTTTCTGGCGGGCGATTCTTCTTCCCAAAGTTTCAGCCCTTCTTTACTGTATTATCAAATATTACCCAAGAGGTCACGCGATCCCTCTCTTGCATTTGTTGTGAATGGCGTTCAGATATCGCGCAACCTCGAATAACCCTTGGTGCACACATTTCGGCTGCATTGCTGCAATGATCCGCACTTGGACTTTACTTAAGGCATAGATATGTGTGACAAAAGAACGTTCTCACCGTCAAAGCAATTGACAGACGATTTTCTTTCTTCGTGTCATTCACCCACCCACAAGTGCTTCCGTTATACTACAATAATCAGCGCATCAAACTGCAGAGAAAGAAGGCAAGAGGCATGAAGGCATTCTAACAGAGAGGTGAGCAACGGCTAATAGCCACTTCGGAAGAAAAAGAAAACGTTCATGATGTCAGTAACTTCACATTATTGCTAAATTTCAGCACATACTCTTTGATAAACCCTTTTACCCTGTATATTATCCTCAAAGCGAGGAGTCCTGTTCAACCCTCTTTGCACCGTGAATCTCTGCTAGTAGTGACGGAGTCATTTTGTTCTTCGATGTCTTTGGAACTTCTTCTGCTGTCCAGATACCCTAACAGTCTCCGCCCTGCTCTAGAAACCCTGTCCTGGATAAGGGCTATGCACATGGATGTCACGGCAAGACCGAATACTGTGAAGAGAAGGCAGAAGAAGAACCGACTGTTTTCATACTGAATCTCAGGGACAATATCACCAAAACCAACTGTCGTAAGCGTGATAAAAGTGAAATAGAAGGCTGTCCCATAGTCCCAATTTTCCACCCAACTGAAAGCTAACGCGCTGATGCAGATATAAGTGCAGAGAGTACAGAAAACAAGTATTAACGAAACTTCGTCAGCAGCGTAGTCCTCCTCGTCATCGCCGTTATCGAGTTTATCGTTTTTACACTTTCTTTCTGGATCTACTGTGATGTCTTTGGTCTGAAGATGTTCCTTTTTCTCATCAAAGGTAGTAGTGGCGGTGGTGACGTTGCAGTAGGGTGTCTCGTCGCAGATCGCCGGACAGGACTGGTCAAGTGCAGAGTTGTTTATGTTCGGCGATGGAACATCCTCATGAGTTGTACCAAGAACGGTCATGCCGATGACCCTGTCGTTGATCTCTCTATTGGTGGCGCCCTTGGATGCTGCTCTTCGTTCTGAGGCATCCTCATGGTCAGCGCTAACCCGAACGGATTGCATGTGCTTCATGGTGACGATTGGCATCGCGCCTCGGAATCGCCTTGTCGGGGGGTTCTTTGTAATCTTCCGCCGTTGCGTTTGCGTTGACTTGTTCTTCGCTACCCTCTTCGTGCTTCGGCAGAGGTTGAACCATCGGATGAGCCTGATGAAACCTAAAGCCAGTAATTGACCGATGTCGGCAAGGAGGAAGAACGAATAGGGGATTCCAATCGCAGAGTAGATGACGCACACTGCTTTGCCTGTTACAGTCTCTGGTACCAGATCACCATATCCTGTCAACAGGAATGAAGAAGAAAAAAGACACTTTTAGTAGAAAAGAAGCTCTCTTCAAAGAAATATTTTCTGTACATACGTTAACGGAAATCCTATATAACACTTATTACATGTATTTATCTTGCTGTTCGAAAAAAACACGTATTTGAGCACTACGTCTGCGTTGCATGCTAGGCTCAAAACAGACGTTGTGTAACCCTTACCCTGCATTCTGAAATTTAAATTTAAATTTGAAATTAATATTCATAATATTAAAACAATGCTGTTCATGCTTTAATATGATTATGTATATTGGTAAATGAATTATTCATAGAATTCATACCAAAGTCCCGAATATATGATATATTCGGGACTTTGGTATGAATTCTATGAATAATTCATTTACCAATATACATAATCATATTAAAGCATGAACAGCATTGTTTTAAAATTTGCACTGCGGTAAAATGATCATGAAAGGGGTATAAATATATGATAATAAATTCTAGGCCCAAAGGCCCCAAATAGACAATAATTTGAGAATGTATTCCTATTTAGAATGGGCAACCACGATTTTAAAACCTGCTGTATTTATGAACCGTAATGAGCCTGATATCAAATCCTTACAAATGATTAGTCCGTCT
Source organism: Strongylocentrotus droebachiensis (assembly GCA_035222895.1). Lineage (NCBI taxonomy): Eukaryota > Metazoa > Echinodermata > Echinoidea > Camarodonta > Strongylocentrotidae > Strongylocentrotus > Strongylocentrotus droebachiensis. The sequence goes on from JAVYIG010004848.1 coordinate 37,109, forward strand.
GTTCCAACAACAAAACAACAAAAAAAATCATTGACATAGCGTGCAAACTTCACTATAAAAAACATCAAAAATATTATGGATTAATCCCTATGACCCTTTAGATTGATCGATAGAGCTCTGAGAAGATATTCATTCAACCAATCAAGAATGAATTAGATGCTGCTTGTAAGTATCGGCTTGCATGGTGATGTAGATATACAATAGGCTTGCGGGTGCACCATGTGAGAGAGAGAGAGAGGGAGGATTGAGGAGTCCTGAAAAAGGACTCTCGGTAATCTTTCTGGAGGGTGTGTAGTCCTGAAAAGGACTGTTGGTGTAGTCTTGAAAAAGACTGTTGGTTATCTCCTGACGACGGAGAGTCAACCTGTTCGAAACGTCGAGCCACTCCCGCCACCCATCCTCTCCAAGCGCTATAGTTCTCCTTAGAACTATATGCTAAGAAAGATAACCAACAGTCTTTTTTCAAGACTGCACACGCTCAAGAAAGATTACCGAGAGTCCTTTTCAGGACTCATCAATCCTCCTTCTCTCTCACATGGTGCACCCGCAAGCCTACTGTATAAGAATGAATTATATTATCATTTCAAGAAAAGAGGTAAGGAAAATTAATTCAAACTAGATAGGCAACAGAGTACTTTCCAGTCCCCCAAAAAATATATTAGCGTGGTCGACGATGACGTACCGATTGTGGTGATGGTGGTCATCGAGAAGAGCATGGCGCTCGGGAACGACCAGTTCCGACCGTCCATCAAGGTCTTCTGTCGCCCTGCCTTCCAGTCGGGATGGTTGACGGTGTCGATGAGGGAATCGAGAAGGGCGGTGATGTTGCAGTCTTCGAGTTTGACGCTCCCCGTGGAAGCATTATGATATGCCTCCAGAATGATCTGCTTCGTACGGTATGCCTCTGCCATCTGCAAAACACAAATTTATAAATCATAATTGTTAGCGAATCCGGGAGTTTTTTTCTGCCGGAGGCGGCGGGGGGGGGGGGGGCGTAAGTCTTTAAACCACTCTGAAATGTAGCAATACGATGATCGTGTTTGTATAGTTTATTGTACCTCACACGATTGTGTATGCTTATACGTAAGTAAGTAACCAGGGGTCGAGAACTTTAAGTCCACTCCGAGGGAGTTGGTAATGAGGATGAATGCCTTACCAAAGGGCACTAGCGAATCATTTTGGTTTCGAACCTAGGTCATCCCAGTTACGAGACCACTGCTCAACCACTGAGCCATGTCGCCTCCTCACATTTCCATTCTAAAGCTTTTTTTAAACCTAAAAAACAAACTCTTTAACAACCGTCTACAAGCAGAAAAAAAAAATCCATGATTTGTTTTCATAGGCTCTACATTGAGAGAAGGTTGAGTTCTGGGAAGAGGTGAAAAATAATTTGTGAGCGTTACTCATTCTTATTATGCAAGTGTGGAAGAACATCAGATAAGACATGTTCCCTGAAAAGCATGGCTCTTCAAATGCCTTCATATTCTAAATATGTATGTAACATCGTAAACATCGGGGGGCCGGCTTTTTACGCCACGTGTTCGTGTAGTCCCATATACATCTTTCTGTGTACAGTGTTTGTAACTTTACCAAGACTTGGCCAAATTTCTTATCATTTTGATGATTCCAGAACCTTGCAATACACACAAATTCTTATATGGTAGATGATCAGCCTTTTCTGGTCGGTTCCACATCGTTTCTTTCACAATGCAATCGCATGACCAGAACTCAACTTCATCTTTAAGGTGCATTTGGGGTATACAATAATGCTGTGGGGCACTATAAGAGAAAATCTTTCACTTAATGCTTGCTTAATGTATGCTAGATTAGTTAGATTTTGCCGGAGGTACATGCCCCCCCCCCCCCCCCCCCCTCGATTCGCAGGGGACATATCATATATTACAATTGTCCTGTTGAATTACATATTACATATTATATTGTGCATTATATATGAATAATAATTATTTAACAAAACATATGTACTACGTGCTTGTATTTAAGCAACTTAAGGAAATCATTGAGTCCTATCCGAGTGACTCGGTAGGATTAACAAGAATTATATAAACCAAATAGCACTATAGAGCAACACCAGTTCTCTGAAGCCATTCGCTTGATTGATAGATTGACTGATACACCGGTTGCTTTATCCATTGATTGATTCACAGACATATCGATTAGTTAATTGGTCGATTGTTTCCACTTATCTGTTGGAATGGGTTCCTTCATCCATCCATTTATTCATTCATTCGTCCATTCTTTTAATCATTCGTCCTATTGATGATATTTCAAATACGTCAGCAATAACCTTGGTTTGTTTCTCAAAAGAGCAAATATTTGAATGGTATCTAAACCAATACTGCTCTCAAGGCTAGTATTCAGAAAAGTTTTTAAAGGAAAGCAGTTATCCCTAACAAGTTGCAGTCAACAAAATAGCGTTAAACAAGGTTTGAGGAAAATCAAGCACCAAAGGAGGAAAACTTAGGAAAAGTTTTTTTTTGTATCAAAAACTATTTATTTTATATAAAAACTTATCAAAGACCCAATACAATGGATCTGTAACACGATGAACAAACAAAACTAATGTCATAAAACATTTTAATATCCTATTTAATGATCATTTCATGACTTGATTCATTTCGTTTATTCATTGTGTAGAGAATTTACAGTTGTTTGTACAGCCAGAGTAAAGCGATTTAACACTTGCCACTCCATTATAAGTGAACTAATTTAAACCAGATCTGACTCCACCTTTGTGAATAAGCGTTATCAATACTGTTCAGTTCAGAATTGAATTTGGGCAACGGTTTGTATGACGTTCTAGGTTGCCGGGGAAATTATCACAACGTCAACAGTGATGATGAGGGGGTAGTAATTCCATGGTAATATAATTTAGAAATTCCTGCTTATTATAGTTACTGGCGTTGATTTGCCAAGGTTTTTGTCAATATCAAAACTTAAGACATGACTTTGAATTTAAAAAAAACTATTTAAATAGGTTCTATATATCTGATATTGGAACTCACGAGCACTAAGGCAACAATGAGGTGCTATATTTATCAGCGTTTTCAACCCTTTCTTATAGTCATTCATCACATAAAGATTCCTTTTGCATCACTCTGGCACTCTTCAAATGATGATAAGTGCTGCAAAATACATGAATCTAAACAAAATCCATGTATTCAAAGACCTTGATACACGAATAAAAGGATATTCCGGTATTTTATTGCCCAAATGTGAAAGTATCCAGGCACATCGCTGCCTGAAACCAGCATGTTTCTAAATGCTGCGAGCTATCGAAGCGATCAATTAAAAAGACACTTTTATTTTATTTTCTTTAATAATATTTCCCCATGAATATAATTCGAGGTCTCTAACATTTTGTTTTCACGAAATTTAAGTTATTCAGAGATATATTGTTAGTGTTACCAAATATCTTTCGCCGCACCCCGGTGTGCTAGACACACCGCCTGTCTGTCATAGCCCAATCATAAATTTGGCTACAGGCAAAGGGCAAGTAAGAAATCATCAATGATCAATGGCTTCTTGAAATATATAGTTCATTTGCATGATAGTCAACAATAGCGGCGACATTGGTATCAAGGAGGAGAACAACTACAAACAAAATTCGTCCTTAACCTTTTTCTCGGAAGAACTAGGGATGCCTATTTCGACTAACATTACTTTTTGAAACGGTCATGGAATTCAGACCTATTTTCTTAATGGATTGGTGTTGGTTCTCTCTTGTCAAATTACCCTAAACGAGTTTCCTCTTGATCATGAAAAGGCTTTAAAATCGAAAGAACGTTGGCATGGGAATTAATTAAGAGAATCAGGTATAACCCATCCCATCCAATTCCATTCTCTTCATGGCAACATCGATAAACAAAAACAAATATGAAAATTACGAACGTGATGAGAAAGACTTTCGAAAAATTAACTTGAGTCGATTTCAATAGCCCTGTCTAAAAACTTTTTAAAATGCGCGAACATTAAAGTGATGTTTTTCGTAATTCCAGCCCGATATTCAAACATTAGGGCATTGAATTTCTTTCTTTTTTTTAATGCAAAAACCATTGCGTAAGGCCATCACTGCGTATTTTTAACCGTATTTAATGACATTCCTTAGATAATAAGTCTATATTAAAAAAATCCATTATTATCATATTAGCTAAAAGTGTGTTGTGTAACAAATGTCAACTATGCCGACTCCAATCTAACGCAAGCTTTTGCTTTCTCTGGCTGCAGTCGCGTGTGTAATTGATATTTCTAGAACCTTGAACCATAAAGCTATTATGAATTATGACACAAACCTGTTGAATCTCTACAAGCAAGACTTACTGGGCATCACCACAGGTCTTTCAGGTAATTCAAGTAATAGGTCGGTCTCCGGTTATGTAATGACTCCTGGCATTCCTACTTCCTGCGATGTCCTTATTTTTTGTTTATCCCGTTTTTAATGTTTGTTTACGTATGTTCACTTTCAAGCTTTCCATGGTTGCTTGTGATTGTTACGTTTTGAGTATTATCTCACGAGACTTTATGTATGGTATTAATTGTTGGCTTTTATCCTTAAAAATTGTCGAAAGTTTTTGCGATCAATTATTCAACTTCATATCCTTAATGTAGAACATTCTCGGGGAATATCTCAAATCAATGCCATGAATGACTGTGAACTTCGCCCACGATTCGTCAACTATTGCTCCCTTGTTTGAATCCTACAAATGCCATGAATGGTTACCGATCTAAAAACGAACAATATACCCGAGACATTCTTTAAAGGGATCCGGTAACTTTGTCTCAGATTCTGAAACAAAATCCTGGATTTAGCCCATGCTGCAATGATAATTATAAACCTTTAGGTCAGTCAGGAACCCCATGACTTTTACAAGCCGATCGCCTGTCTGATTATCAAGATATTTATGATTGGAATTACAAATTTTGAAAACCGTTTGCCAAACGGTTTTCGTTACACTATAGTCTATTGGGGAAAACGACTATGGTAAAACCGGTCACTCAAAGATGTTTACTTTTTTGAGGCACTCCTTGATCATATTGAAGCGTGTTTTTTTTTTAGGGCTTCAATATTACACCATATCACAAACACTGGTAACACCAGTGGGGCCGTGTATCTCAGATTTAACGTTGTTAAACGATGCCTTTAACAATGTTCAAACGCTCACGCGGAAACATTGTCAAACCATTCAATGATGGCAATCTAATCTAACTATACCCATGCCATTGTTTTAAGTTGTGTGCAGAATGTCCGAGTACCGGAACATTGCCAAACCATCATCGAAACTATTGGCATATAAATAGTACAATCATTTCCATCAAAGTGAATACATTCTTATACCTCCAGGATATTATGACTCGCTGAAATGTACTCTTGACATGATCGCAAAATGAAGAAGAATATTGTCTATCAATAAATTGTCAATCAATTTTCGTTAGAATGTAAAGAATAACATCCAAGAAAGTTTCTCAAAATTAATAAACGTTCGGTTATTGAAGGAGATTAGGAATAATTACTGGTTTCCTCACAACAAATGTACTCGGTCTGATAATACCTCCATATATTATCACCATACCGATTGCAAATATTTTCCATACAATAATTGTCACCACACATGATAATCTTTCTTAAAGTGTTTTTCCCCAAATCTACAGTTATTATCGAATTAAAAGATGGTCAACATGATTGAAAACAACTTCGGAAAAATTCAACTGAAATTCAACATTGGGCCTAATTCTTTTTTGGGAGAATTAGCAAACATTACAATGTCGCATTAAATTATCTGACTAAGATTTATAAAAGAAACACGTTGGCATTTCAAATTACTCATAATTAACTCTTGCTACCAATTGTACATCCAGCATTGCCTGTATAGACAGGTGGCCGCTATAGAAAGGTGGCCGCTATAAAGACAGGTTCAACTGTATTTGCAAAAAACGTCTCACCTTTGCGTCTTCTTCGGCTGAGAGCTGATTGTACATCGGCGACTCCAGGACCGAGAACACGACACCGCCGATGGCGAGATAGAGTAGGTAAACGCTGATCAGAATGATGTGCGGAATCACGTAGCGAAAAGACCGCGCCAGCCCTGGTCGTCTCCCGGATGAACCCTTCGACGATGACGACGACGACGACGATGCCGAGGCCATGGTTGGGCTGCGATACAGCCCTGCCTGCTGGCTAACCAGGTTGATTTCGGAAGAAAATCTGTCCATGAAAACAAGGGATAAACAATCAGTTTAGTTGCTACTGAAATATCAACGTTACAATTTGAGGTCTTAATCGCGAGTTTGTACGCACCCTTAATTAGACGAATTAAGCACTCGCTTGTTTGCGGATGTGCCAAAAATTTACTTTGAAAGCAGCACAGCCGGCACACTTAAGAAACTTATGAACTCTTTGCTCAAAGCCGGATGAGGTAATTTTCACTATGCTTGAGTCTGGTTGCCTTAAAATTGAGAGATCCGCTTCTGAGTAAACTGTTTCTGAAGGAAAGAAGGAATCAATTCTTACTCTTTGAGAGGAATGTGTTGCACTCGGCCAACGTTAACAGAATGAGCGTACATGAGGAATGGCGTGAAGCCATATCTAGTATTTATACCAAACCGGTATTATCTGGAAAGTTCTTTTGTCATAGTGTTCTGTTATGGTACATTTTTTTGCTCTACGTGTCTTGGCGGAAAATCAAGATGATAGCGTGTGAGTTTACAATAGATGCTAATCCCAATTGCTCCAGATTTATATTTCTGGAGGCTATACTGTAGAGGAAATGGTTCTTACATTTTTTTCCGAGGCAAAAATAATATTTCAACTGGTGAAAAGCGGGCAGAAAAGGGAGCGTAAGTTTTCTTATTTTCCCGGGGGCGTCATTTTTTTCTGCGGCACAGATTGGGGCTTTTTTTTTTTAAGAGGTCTTGATTTAACCCTTACCCTAACCCTAACCCTAAACTTTCCCATAGGCTCGACACGCACCTAACCCCAATCTGTGCCGCATAAAAAAAAAGCGTCCCGGGGGGGGGGGGGGGGGGGGGGAGTCGTGTATTGTCTTATTTGTGTGACAGGGGCACTGTGCATCCCCTAACCCCCTGGATCCGCTATATATTTGAGAAGTGTTTACTTGAATCATGTCATCATAATTCGAATTTTATGTAATTCATGTTCGAGTACATATTTTCAGATATTTATCACACCCCAACACGTGCACCTTTTATCGAAACGACAAAGCGAGACAATGAAAGGATTATATGTTCTGCGGTATGGGGCGCCAAGTGTTACCCTAGTTTTTCGGTATAAAATCACCTCATTTTTTTACAAAATTTGTACCGAATTAATTTTGTTACAAAATGATTTGTACCAAATTTATTTTGTAACAAAATTTTATTTTGTTAAAAAAATTTGTACCGAATTCATTTTGTAACAAATTTTTTACCGAATTCATTTTGTTACAAAATGATTTTTACCGAATTCATTTTGTTACAAAATCATTTTACCGAATTCATTTTTTTACAAAATCATTTTACCGAATTCATTTTGTTACAAAATGATTTGTACCGAATTCATTCTGTATTACAATTTTTTTCTTTTTTTTGTGGACGGAATACATTTCGTACCGAACTCATTTTCATTCCGTGTACGGAATTATAGTCCGTGCATATAGTTTTGTGTCCGCGGAATGCACGGTCAGTGAACAGTTGATGCTTGGGGGAGAGGGCAGGCGCGCCGGAAGCAGTTTGGGATTGGGGGGGCAAACATTCCAGGGGGCTCACCTTCCAGGGGCAGTGACGTAATGACCAGTCTTACACGTTACATGCAGGTCCCACGGAACGTTTTTCAAAGTGGAGTATTATCGATCAGGTAGAGCGTAAATTGGCGTGGTGTCCCGGCCCCCCACTCAGTGTTATTTAGGGTACGCATATGCTCGTTTCCTCTTTTTGAAAGCACCCCCTATCTGAGGACTGCCAACATTTCCGAACCCCCCTTTCGCGGGCTTTTTGCGGGCTTTTCCTGCCTTGGAGACCCCCCTAAATCAGGAAAAATGCTCAATGTACCCCTCTAAATTCGGAATAATTTCTCAGGAGTCCAAAGAGATGAGAGAAAAAAAGAAAAAACACCCCCTTTTTAAAGAAATCTCCGGGTGAAAAGTTAATACACCCCTTTTTTTACAATTCTCGGGCCGGACTTTGTCGCACGAAAAGTACCCCTTTACCGGACATTTTGGTAACACGCATGGGATCATTCCGACCCCGGAGTGGGGGGGGGGGGGGCGTGGTGTCCAGGGCATGAGCCTCGGCAGGGGGTCAAGTGGCTGAGCCCCGGGAAACTCAAGGGTTTTAGGTATTTAATTACGGTTAGATGAGCATCCAGGGGCCCTCTTTAAGGCCATTGACGTGTTCCAAGGGGGGGGGGGGCAAAGCCCCCGGACACCCGGAAGCTCAGGGGTTTCAGGTATTTAATTATGGTCAGATGAACATCCAGGGGCCCGCCTTAGGGCCCTTGGAGGGGTCCAGGGGGCAGAGCCCCCGGAAGCTCAGGGGTTTTTAGGTATTTAATTAAGGTCAGATGAGCATCCAGGGGGCCGCCTTAGGGCCCTTGGTGTGGTTCCAGGGGGCAGAGCTTCCGGAAGCTCAGGGGTTTTAGGTATTTAATTACGGTCAGATGAGCATCCAGGGGCCCGCCTTAGGGCCCTTGGTGGAGTCCAGGGGGCAGAACCCCCGGAAGCTCAGGGGTTTTAGGTATTTAATTACGGTCAGATGAGCATCCAGGGGCCCGCCTTAGGGCCCTTGGTGGAGTCCAGGGGGCAGAGCCCCCGGAAGCTCAGGGGTTTTAGGTATTTAATTACGGTCAGATGAGCATCCAGGGGCCCGCCTTAGAGCCCTTGGTTGGGTCCAAGGGGCAGAGCCCCTGGAAGTTCTGGGGTTTTAAGCATTTAATTACGGTCAGATCAGCATTTTTTATACCTTATTTGTGACATTGACAGGTCACTTATTTTTGTCTCCGTCTTTCTTTCTTTTTCTCTTTAACATACTTTTTCAAAAAGGAGGGGGGGGGGGGGGCTCGAGCCCAGCCACTTTGCAGACCATGACATAAAGGCTTCTAAATAAGCGTATTTTCGCCTGACTGTAATTTGGAAATTTCTTATTTTCCAACAAACGCATTAAAAGGTATGAAGAAAATGGAGAAAAAATGCCGGAAAATCATGTCACAACATCAACATTTGTAAATCACTTGTCTCGAATAAGAAATACACCACCCCCCCCCCCCCCCCCCATCAGTACGCCAGCGTTCAGGGGCTCATGTCTTCTCACCCCTATAACAAAAAACGGACATTGTGCACACAGTGTGTGCGGGCAAGCACTGAATCCAATGACCGGGGTAATAGTATATTTGTAAAGCGCTTAGAGACATTTGTATTAAGCGCTATATAAAAATTAAATATTATTATTATTATTATTCTCGCACAATATGTCCACGATATGCGCGTATCGCTATCATAGAGACCTCCATTGATAAATACCGTATAGGTGGCATGCGCAATGTTTATGAAATTTAATTCCTTTGAACTTACCTTTTTCTTTGAATGGAATTGTATGTTATTTAATTCAGGTTTTTATTATTGTTACGTTCTTTTGGATTAAAAATACAAGCCATGTTTACCCCTTTACTGCTTTTTTTTTTTTTTTTTGGAGGGGGGGGGGGCGTTTTGGGGGGGCAAAAATGCGTTTTGCCCCCCCACTTTTTTGACTGGGGGGGCAACTGCCCCCCCTGCCCCCCCACTTCCGGCGCCTATGGGAGAGGGGATTGAGTATTAGCCTTGACAAGAAGTTGTGTTCATACTGCACGCACTGCCACATCCTGACAACACACTAGTAGCGTACACATGATGTGTCCACACTTAATAATACAAAATGCCGAATTCATTCTGTAATACAATATTTTTTTGTGGACGGAATACATATCGTACGGGTACTCATTTTCATTCTGTGTACGGAATTCATTCTGTAATACAAAATGTGTTTTCTTGTGGACGGAATTCTTCCATGGGGTCCAAAATCATAGTAATTTATGCACTATCCACCTTATCGACCCCCCTCGCCTCATCACCCCTTCTCGATACCGCCAGCCCCTCCCGCTACCCCCTCCCAAGTCCTCCAGGGTATATTACAAAGAACAATACAGCTTTACAACTTGCAAATATTTATAGTTATGCATATCTTTTTTCTCGTCATACTTTTACAGGTTCCAAGGAGCCTGCATTAGGGCCCACAATTTGATATTATATTTTTACAATTCTGTAGAGAGATTTGTGTATTTTGTTTTGTATAGCGCCTTGAGTAAGTGCGCTTTATGAGTATGTATTATTATTGTTATTGAGAGAATATAGTTTATTAAACTAGAATATAGTTTATTAAACTATATTCTCTCAATAACAATAATAATTACTGCCGTCAGTATATTTGTCTTTTGCTTACTTATACAAAATTCTAAGCCAAAATTCTTAACGAAACGCTTTGTTTATATGTCCAGATTAACTTTAACTTCCAGTATCTTGGTATTATTGAGTGTAGACACACCCACACCATGTATACGCTACTAGTGTGTTATCAGGATGTGGCAGTGCGTTCAGTATGAACACAACTTATTATCAAGGTTAATAATTAGTCCCCTCTCCCCAAAGCATCAACTGTTCACTGGCCGTGCATTCCGCGGACACAAAACTATATGCACGGACTATAATTTCGTAAAGTGACTCTCACACTCTGCCGTGTAGGCCTACCGTGTGCCACCGTGCGCGAAAATGTCTGCCGGGACGGTGGAGAACGGCGAGGGCACACGGTGGTTCGTTATCAAAGCGGGCAACACGTTAATAGGGCGTTGGCGCTTATTTACACCCGGTGGGACCCGGCGAAAGTTTTGGGCATGTTCAAAACTTTGACCGGCTGGCACCGGCCGCAAGTTAGCGGCAAGAGGACGGTGTTGAACGGTATGAGGACGGTATGAATACGTTATGAAAACGGTCACACTGTATGAACACGTTCACAACACGCTCATAACCCGTTACAGAACGGTGATGAACGTCTGCAACGGGTTGTAAGCGGGTTGTGAACGTGTCATGAACGTGTTGATACCGTGCCACCGTCTTCATAACGTATTCATACCGTCCTCATTACAGTGTTCATACCGGACTGCCAACGGGTGTTTCCAAAGCGGTACCGCCTGATTCTGACGGCGCCGCCTCCCTAACGCATGGGTAACATCCTGTTAACGCCTTGACGTTCCCATAACGTCCTATAACGGGTCCATAACGTGTCCTTACCTTCACAGTAGCGTCATATGAACGTGCCATTACCAACAAATTTACTTTTGTCACCGTGTGCCACCGTTTGTCACTAATTATTGGGTATATATAGAGGGGTTTCGTCAGATGAGCTTTACTTTTTCTTGTGACTCGCTCACAGGACGCTCCGAGCGGTGAGGGGACGCTAAGTGACTGGTAGGTGGCTGCTACAAACCCGGTGCACACGTTCGAGACCCGGTATGGGCCTGGTATGGAAACGGTCAGAAGATGGCAACGAAACGGTGAAAAGATTAATTTTATGAATTTTTGTTTGCGGCCGGGGACAAGTTCGCTCAAAACCCAACGTTCTGGACTCTGTTGTTTTTTAATAGCCCGGCAGGTGGACGGTAGGCCTACACGGCAGAGTGTGAGAGCTCCATAAACAGAATGAAAATGAGCTCGGTACGAAATGTATTCCGTCCACCAAAGAAAAACATTTTGTAATACAGAATGAATTCGGTACAAAGTCATTTTGTAACAAAATGAATTCGGTAAAGTCATTCTGTAACAAAATGAATTCGGTACAAATCATTTTGTAACAAAATGAATTCGGTAAAATGATTTTGTAACAAAATGAATTCGGTAAATTTTTTGTAACAAAATGAATTCGGTACAAATCATTTAGTAACAAAATTTATTTTGTTACAAAAGTTTTTAACAAAATAAAATTTTGTTACAAAATAAGTTTTCTTTAGTTCATTTTGTAACAAAATAAATTTGGTACAAATCATTTTGTAACAAAATTAATTCGGTACAAATTATGTAACAAAATGAGGTGATTTTATGCCGAAAAACTAGGGTAACACTTGGCGCCCCATACTGCGGAGAGGTATTTTATATCAACATGTTTTCTTTTCGGAAATATAATGATTTATCATCAGGTTATTTCCGGTCTTGATTTTGTACTGATTCTGTATTTCAACCAAAGATTAGGTTGTTTTCGACATCGATAATAAACCACAATATCTTCAAACATTTAATGTGTTTTTTTAAATCATAATTCTCTTCGATCAAAAGAGTAACCTATCAAAGAAATTATAATCCTTACAGCAATAGCACATCGTTAGATATGGATCTATGGCTTCCATATTTCTTTTGATAAATATCATGCCTTTGAAATAGCCGATGAGTTCATTTGACAACAATATACTTGAAAAGGAGAACATAGAACGACTAGCATATATAATTCCTCCGTTTGACCATTTCAAAGTCAATTTTGTTTACAATATTAAAAAGTATATTTAATTCTTTCGATTACAAATGCTTGTTGTCGTATTACATAACTCATGTCAAGAGCTACATCAATAAAACAGGAATAAAAAGGAACCAGATTTAGAAAGAAAAATACAAATAGTGTAAGTTATCGGCCGAGAAAGAGGGTAAAGACTTCTTTTTGTAGTTGCTCTCCTTCTGCTCTCCTTCTTTTTTTTAAATGTCGCTGCTGTTGTTATTCATGTTGACTATCATCTTCACAGCACGTTCTGGATTCATTCACGAAGTAGTCACATGCGATCACACGACTATTCTAATGATGCGTAGACAACATTGTGTTTTCTTATAATAACCGAAGCGCTGAATCATCTTTCCTCAGCCAATTAATTTGATGGGAAGGGAGGGGAGGGGGAAGGGAGGGGATTCACGGGTCCAAACCTTGCAATCACTGATGAAGACAATTTGATACATCCCCCCCCCCCCCCTCTTTGTAACAAAAGGCTGGCTACGCAATGGATGCGAATGAAATTTGGCATGTTCAGGTACAGATTATCAGATATCTATTCCATCCCCTCGTGTGCATCCTTTATCAAAACGACAAGGCGAGACAATAAAAGGAATATATATTCGGCAGACATTCGTTTTTACTAACATACTTTTTTGTTGAAGATATGGGGATTATCATCAGATCATATCCGGTCTTCACTTTGCACTACTTCTGCATTCCACCATAGCACGTAGTTTTCTTTGACACCGATTATAAAACCGCAATATCGCCACAAATTTACTGCAACATAAGCAGTTATTCATGATACTGGCGAGAATAAAGTATTTTTGACATTTTATTTCAAAAAAAAAAAATCATAATTCTCGTCAATCATTTTAGTAACCTATTGAAGAAAATATGAAACGTATAATCCTTTCAACAATAGCATATCGTTAGATGCGGCTCCATGCTTTCATATTTCTTTTGATTAATATCATGCCTTTGAAATAGCTGATGAGTGCAGTTGACATCATAATACGATAAAATGAAAAAAGCATAGAACGAAAAACATATATATTGCATTTAGTCTGACCTTTACAAAGTGATTTTTTGTTAACAATATTCAAAAGTATAGCCTTTTAATTTGTGTTGTATGTATGCAAAAGCATGATCCATTCAACACGAGTTCCAAGGAAATGAAAACATACTATGACAATTATCCTGTAGGAATAGGCATCTCACGAAAGTTTGTATATCAATTTCTACTACTTTTGTAATCATGAAAATGAAATCGAAACCAAGATCAAAAGGAAACTGAAGGTAATTAGATTGCGTCCACATGACCAAATTAATTTTGAACTGCTTTTAATTGTATTTAATTAAAATCGAAGTATATGAAACTTGATGTACACTATTCATCAGCAAGCCGTTTTCTCCGCCGTAAATCAGCATAAAGAAGACTGTCCGGTAGCGTATTGGTGCAGGCTGACGACTCTCGTATGAGAGTTCATAGGTGCGATCCTTGCTAGGTTCTTATTATCGTTTGACAAGGTGTTTTACCCAATTAGTCCATTTGTATTTCTAACGTCCACCAATATATGCCAACTTTGTCTTTCTATTTTTTAAACAAACTTTGATATTTCTTTAATTGATGTATTTGTACAGTTATGCAAATAAGACTACTTATGCCTAGTTCACACCGACGCCGAATGTCGCGCTTTAAATCGGCGATCAATTCGGCGTCATTTTTTCAAAAAATCTCACGATCTCCTGAGATATGTTATGCTAAGTTCACACCGACGCCGAATTGATGGCGCATTAAATCGGCGAGCAAAGCGGCAGCAAAGCGTAACAAAGCTTAATTAAAGCGTAAAGACCGTAATAGAGCGTGAGAAAGCTTTGAGCAATTCGGGACATTCGGCAAGAGCGCCAAAAATTTAAACTCTGTTAAGCTTTCGTACGCTTTGAGCAAAACTTTGATAAGCTTTGTGACGCTTTGATAAGCTTTAATACGCTCTCCCCGCTTTACGCAATTCGTGACAGATCGCCTCAAATTTTTAAACAGTTTAACAAAAATTGGCGCTCTTGCCGAATGTCCCGAATTGCTCAAAGCTTTCTCACGCTCTATTACGGTCTTTACGCTTTAATTAAGCTTTGTTACGCTTTGCCGCCGCTTTGCTCGCCGATTTAATGCGCCATCAATTCGGCGTCGGTGTGAACTTAGCATTACGAAGGAAAATCTACACCATCATTAATCATGTTAAAGGTAATACAAAGTTTTGGTATGGGGTCATGGATTTGGTCCAAATTAACATATTGGAAGCATATGCGATCCTACAATATTCAGTGATCGTTGTCGCGGTTGAAATCGAGTCGTAAGTTATGAAATTGTAAATAATAACCTCTTTATGCTGTAAAGCTCCCTCTCAAGGTGAAGATAATAATTAAGCTATAAAACAATATTTCTTGACTAAAATCGACCGACTAGCTATTCCCGTTTGGAAATTATATTTCACAACTCCATATTCTGAGATTTTCATGGTCGCAGCTACCATTGTACGGCCGTATAGGCGCTATTTGAAATTTATCAAGAATTACCGGGAGCACTGGTAAATTTTTATATTCAGTTTTTCTCATAGGCAGAATGGTTTTGGTGCTAAATTTTCTAGAGCTTATAATACATCCACAGGGGCATCCAAACATATCAAAATTGTTAGGAATCACTATCCACCCGATTTTCAAAATTTCCCAAAACTTTGTATTTCCTTTAATGTCTTGAAGAAGAAAAAAAAATCCCCTTTTCCTTCTCTCCTTACTTGTACGACGTTCAATTATCTGTGATAAAAAATTCCTGATACAACTTTGAACGCATTTATACATGCTATAAATGCTACTGATCTCTAATCTACTCGATCTTATTTCCCTGTCTTGATTACTTTAATTTTACGTATACCTTGGTGATAGTTGAGGGGCATATCTGGGCCCTTGGTTGTAAAGGGGGGGGGGGGTTGACGCTCTTGTTTTAATTGCTGATCCATTCTTGACTCTGTAATCTTTCTTTGTACTGATCTCTCGTTGCATCTAAACTGTTTTTTCTTTCCATTTTGGGGGTAAGAATGTATTTATATCATCTATATTTCTGTTGGAGTGGGTGAGTTGCCACTTCTTTCGATCGTATTACGTAACACGTGTCTAGAACCAGATCAATAAACCAGGAATAAACAAGGAACAAGATTTAGAAAGAAAGATTTAAAGGTACTATGTCCCATTTGCAGCAAACATCAAATTCTGTAGAACTTTGCAGGAATTATGAATATATCACGTACGTCGTATCTCTGAAGTTTAAACGTTAGCAGTGCCCTATTATCAAAATTATGCAAGGCAACCCGTTTACTTTCTGGACTGCACTGTCAGACACTATTAAGTGGCTGACTGGCTTTTTTTTCTTCTTCTTTGGTAATAAAGTAAAGGCATCTTAGCAAATCTTTGCGCAGCATAAAACGTACGACCATTCGGTACAAGGGTCTGAAAATCAGACTATTACTAAAATGATTGCAATTACTAAAGTCGATTCGACAACTTATGCTCGTTATTTTCCCACTAAAAGACATTTTCAAGCCCTTTCGTTTCGAGGGAAGTCCTAAATTAGTATTATCTTTAAAATGCCGTTGGAATTTAACCTTTTCAATTTTTGTTGGACTGCAAATGGGACTTTTAAGAGAATGATACCAGCCAAAATAAAGGGTAAGGACTACATGTTTTGTACTTGCTCTCTTTCTTGTCATTGATGTCAATGCTGCTGTTAATTGGTGTTGACTATCATCTTTAAAACACGTTCTGGATTCATCACGAGGTAATCACGCGTCGATTCACATGACTATTCTAATGAGTATACATTTTGTATGTTTTCTTTTAAAAATAATGTGAAGCACTGAATCATACTACCTAAGTCAAAAAATAAGGGGTGTGGATTCGACTGATGACCAGAACTTTCCATATTTTATGCTAAATTCTAAGAAGTGAGAATCATCCTTCTCCTTCTCCTCTTTCTTCTTCTTCTTCTTCTTCTTCTTCTTCTTCTTCTTCTTCTTCTTCTTCTCCCTCTTCTTCTTCTTCTTCTTCTTCTTCTTCTTCTTCTTCTTCTCCTTCTCCTTCTCCTTCTCCTTCTTCTTCTCCTTCTCCTCCTCCTCCTCCTCCTTCTTCTTCTTCTTCTTCTTCTTCTTCTTCTTCTTCTCCTTCTCCTCCTCCTCCTCCTCCTTCTTCTTCTTCTTCTACTTCTTCTTCTACTTCTTCAGCTATTTGGCTGTTTTTTAATTGGGCCGTGCATATACAATAAAAAATATAAATATTAAAGAACGAAACCACGTTTCATATAAAGAATAACGAAATAGTAGAATTACTTAATTAACGTTGAAATAATGCTGCAACTGTACGATCATTTTCATATTAAAGGTAATACAAAGTTTTGGTATGGGGTCGTGAATTTGGTTCAAATGAACATATTGGAAGGATATGCGATCCTACAATATTCACTGTTCGTTGTCGTGGTTGAAATCGACTCTAAAGTTATGAAATTGTAAATAATAAACACTTTATGTTGTATAGCTCCCTCTCAAGGTCAAAATATTAATTAAGCTATAAACAATGTTTCTTGACTATAATCAACCGATTAGTTATTCCCGTTTGGATATTATATACCACAACTGCATATTCTGAGATTTCCATGGTCGCAGCTACCATTGTACGGCCGTAGGAGCTATTTGAAATTTAACAAAATTTACCGGGAGCACCGGTAAATCTTTATATTCAATTTTTCTCGAGAGCAGAAGTGTTTTAGGGGCTTAAATTTCTAGTGCTTTTAATACATCCACAGGGGCATCCAAATATATCAAAATTGTAAAGAATCACTATCCACCCATTTTTCAAAATTTCCCAAAACTTTGTAATACCTTTAACAATAAGCGAGACCGTTCGTGTTAGGGTTGTTCGAGGGCTCTGAGAGGGTCATATTAGGGACTTTTAGATTCGCACGAACACAATGGGGATTGCTACGATCGACGTCCTTTTAATGCACTGCCTTGAATGGACGTCACACGTATCAGTCCATGCAAATCTAAAAGTCCCTATTGACATTCAAACTGCAACACATCCAACTGCATAAACAAATTACAAAGTGCAAGTGACCTTCTGAAAAACATGCATGTACAAAGTGTAAATAGACCATGTTGTAGGCCTAAATATATCTGTGCTACGATGGAGAAAAAAAAGGAAGGAAATAGTTCAAAACCAGCCAATATTGTGTTTTACTCTCAATGCCACAATTCCCGGACTATAAATGTGCGTCTCTTTCCGCTACAACGACGTACTCGTAATTCAAAAGATGCATTGTTTCGCATTTCCTCTCAATGCTTTTATTCATTACATTGATATTGCAAAACCTGGTGTATTTTTTCTCTTTTTCTTGTTTTACTTCATTAACAAAGTAAATCTCGACGCCCTTTTCTTCTCCATTGTTATGTTTTATTTGCCCACAATAAACACACTTTATTTGGGGGTGGCTTGTGAGAAGGAATATAGACTGCTATGGATGCACTATATATGTCAATTTCACTTGAGAAGAGAAATCACAAAATACTTAGAAGACCACAATGATGGTGAAAATTTGAAAGAAATCGGATGAAATTTACGAATATTTGAAAGGTGAAATCAGTACTACGTGCTCTCGAAATGTGCGGGACAACTGACCCACTAAAAGGAGACAATATACTGATATGTGTTAATATAATACGATTGAAATAATTGAAATAAGGAAAAAATGACTTACATTACCCCCATTACCACGAACATGAAAATTGTTCGAAAGCCGAGTCCACTGAGATTTGTTTCCAGGCCTTTCTCTCGATGCTCACCAATGTAAAAGCTCTACACATATAACCGAAGAGATTTGTGCTAGTTTTTTCGAAAAAGTCGTGAAAGAAAAACTGTATTGAACAAAGAGTATGCCTTTCCCTTTGTGTCCTATTTAACGTCCTTGTATGAACTTCTACTATGGTTGTATATATATATATATGCCTGGTATTTGTTTTAAAAACAAACATGTTTCAGGATAATTACGTACGTAGCGCACTCGACACCCGACAGGGGACGGTGACTATTATTAATTCAAGTTTCGCTATCTATACCTTCACCTCATATTTCATATCATTTCTTAAGCAGGATGTTGTGGCGAAAAAAAGAAAAAAAAGGAAATTCATTAATGAGTGGGAGGAATCAGACGGCGAGAGGCGGAAACAAGTATCTGTTTTTATCTAGATAGCGTGCCGTACATTGATTGGTGTTGTTTGCCCCCCCCCCCCCTCCCCCCTCCCCCCCCCCTCCCCCCCCCCCCCCTCCCCCCCCCCCCCCCACCCCTCCTCCTCTGAACTACAAGCGGAGCAAGGATACCGCTAAGGGGAAGGGACCCTTCAAAATATAAGTTTTACTTTCATAATATGTAGAAATAATAGACGTACTTATCCAGACAATATCGAGTGTTGAGGAGTACCGATTTTTGTGAAGAGTTCTTGATGATCTCGGACATGGAAATGTATTCATACTGATAAAAGGATTTCTTAATACTAGCCCTCTTGAACATAATTATAAGTGAAGAACGTATAAAGTATATCATTGTTGTCACATGTTACACTTCTAAAAGACGAGATTTCTTAATATTAGCCCTCTTGAACATATAAGTGAAGAACGAATAAAATATATAATTATTGTCACATGTTACACTAATTCTATAAGACGGGTTATTCGAGTAAATATAGCCTATCCGTAAGAATGCCCTTTAAAGTGATTAGCATGCAAACAATAAGCTCAGGTTATGCTTTAAAAGTGTGTATTTCCTTCAGCAATTTATTTCCTTTAACCGGAAATCACCTTTAAAGGTCGGGTGACATCCAAATATAAGTAGATTCCTGCTGTTGTACAGCTGCATACAACTCATATTTTGTTATTTAAACATCTAAATATATTTCATAGATTTTAAATATTTTTGAAAATAATTTTCTCAGACCTGCTAGGCCCAACCCTAAAAAAAGCTCCAGATCTCATTCATCTTGTAACTCATCTGTCAATCATTAGTGAACTAACAAGAGACGGTGGTATGTAACTTCCCCTCAGCTCAGCACGTGCTCACAGAAGAATTGCAATCATACAATACCTCCACATTACCTCTCTTTTCCTGTTCATGCTACAGCACGTCTGACATAGCAACTCCTATGTTGGCATTGTATGGTCTATTGTAAACATGTGGTCAGCTCTGGTGAAGCTACATACCACTGTCTCGTGTAAGCTCACACGAGAAAATATTTTAAAATCTATAAAATATATTTAGATGTTTGATTGACAAAATATGAGTTGTATGCAGCCCTGCATATCAACAGGAATCAATTTATATGTAGATATCCCCCGACCTTTAAGTGTATTCCTTCTTAATACCGACAATAACAATTTAGTTTGAAATATTTGTTTAATCTTTTTTTCATATCATATGGGCATTATCATGTCCAAACTATACGTGCGCATAAACCAAGTGCACAGAGTATAGCAGCCATTCAATAATCATAATACTAGTGACTTTTAAACATTTAAGCCCACAAGACCGCCACAACAATGGAATACATAAGGAGAGTCAGAGAGCTAGTAAACTACAAAGGCACACGAGACCTAAAGTACACGAGACCTATAGCCTACGAGACCGACAACCCATGAGACCAACAAATCAAATAAAAACTTAAGGAAATATTGAAGCTACACTGTAGTTTGTTCCACAAGTCCACGAGACCTACAGTAGTAAAGCTCACGAGACCACCACAACATAAGGAGAGACAGAGAGCTAGCAAACTATGCGGATCCACGAGACCTATATTTCATGAGACCAATAAAACAAAGAAATGCATTTTTGTTTAATACATTTATTTGTTTTGTCAGTCTCGTGGATTGTAGACCTATCTTTCATACAATGTATTTGTGTGTATCTGTGTTTTATAGTTAAATGATCATATAAGCAGAACTAAAGTAACATGGACATTTGTAATTTCTATAGTTTCCTCAACGTTGTTAATGGCTGTAAGGAAGTAAATTGTTTTCTCTGGCTCATCTTTGTTGGTTTAGACAGGTTTGATGAATTAGACCGTCTTCCTTGTGATTTTATTCATAGTCTGAGGTTACTCAATAAATCATGAACATATTTTCGTGTTTTTTTATGTAATTCTTGTATTCTTATATGTCCGGGCTTCGATAAGATGATTGTATTACTGCACATAAAACAGCTTCATCATAAGAAATCAACAGTGAGATAATGGATGTAATATAGCTACACTGTTGGTCATAAAGGTGGAATATTTATTTTGTTACCCCAATTTATGGAATGATTTTGACAATGATTTATTCCTAATAGATCTAGTAGCATACACATGCTTTAGCAGTCACGCAAAACAAAAACTCGCCAATTATTATTCAATAACATCTGGGAATGTATACTATTATCTAGATCCATTATGAATAAATCATTGACAAAAACATTCCTTAAATTGAGGTTTAAAAAAAATCCACCTTTATTACCAACAGTGTATATAACTGCATGTACATGAAGAAAGTGCATCCTCTAAATTGGTAGCCTGTTTCCAGGGGCATTTTTTTATTATTCTGCTACCAATGACAATAGTGAATTGTCTGGTATATGTACACTCGTCAACGTGTAGACAAAAGAGTAGGGAAATAGTATTCTTACCACAGGCTCATGTGTGATATATAGATCAGAACACTTTCGTTGATATTATAGAAAATCCACTCCGCCTGGAAGCAGGCTAACGATTTAAAATTCGATTTAGAGACGTCAATAGTCATAATTGAATGATACACGCCTAAAAACTAAAACAACAACAACGTACAATCCTCTGTATACTGGGTGTAAAGTAGCGAAACACGCGTTGCGTCATTTCAATAAGGGAGTTTACAGATAGCACACGGTTCAAATGACCTCAAATATCCACAGATCTTTTACACACTTAGAATAATCATGAATACCTTTTGTTTGCCCTCTTGAAAAGAATAATTCCACCTGCGTATCTTAGAATGTACCGTTGGTGCATAAATGAATGATGTTACATAACTTTCATGAGCGCATATCCAGTATTCATCTCTGTGGGTTTTACCTTTTTGGTACAAATGACCTTTATCTGCTCATGCTCAGACTGCAACCGTAAACTGGCTTATAGCGTTACTACCAGCGCTAATGAAGCCCGTGAAGAAGATTAGAGCATGTGCCACGATTTCAACGCGCAGTGATCGCACTACTCGGTTCGCATTTGGTTTTCGCACGATATGACTGTCACGTGGTGCTTTAAAACACCACCAATCGCTGACGCAGACCCCCGGCCCCCCCACTCAGGGGTCGGAATGACCGCATGCGTGTTGCCAAAATGTCCGGTAAAGGGGTACTTTTCGTGCGACAAAGTCCGGCCCGAGAATTGTAAAAAAAGGGGGGTATTTGACTTTTCACCCGGAGATTTCTTTAAAAAGGGGGTGTTTTTTCTTTTTTTCTCTCATCTCTTTGGACTCCTGAGAAACTATTCCGAATTTAGGGGGGTACATTGAGCATTTTTCCTGATTTAGGGGGGTCTCCAAGGCTGGAAAAGCCCGCGAAAAGCCCGCGAAAGGGGGGTTCGAAAATGTTGGCAGTCCTCAGATAGGGGGTGCTTTCAAAAAGAGGGAACGAGCATATGCGTACCCTAAATAACACTGAGTGGGGGGGCCGGGCGCAGACCTACGTCAGCGTAATAACGCCTCGTGTGCAACGGACACAAAGAAAGGAGTCACGTGATGCAACATTCGCCGGTAAGCTATTGTAGACTATACAGGTGTACTCTCTATAAACCTGAGGCAAAATTATCCTGTTATAAAAACAACAGCAATAACAACAAAATGATGACATCCGCCCTGCGTTTGAAATCGCATTTTACGAAATATCAATATTGATTTGATAATTATGATATACTCACAACACTGGAAAATCCTCACACCCGACTAACTGGGTTGAAAACAAGATATGAACGTCTCTGTTGGCTTGAACGGGAGGCATGATCACATATAATATCGTCCTGATGATCTCGATCTAATTCATTTTGACCATAAATCACTATAAACAAACATGCGACCAACCCACCCAAACGGCCGAGTCAGTATGTGAGATTTCCGGGAAAGTGGTTGTGGGATAGTCGTGATAGAGCGGGAAGCAGAAAATGTTTCAGTTGGGATGGCAGACACGTTTGTGGTGTAAAATTTTCCGCGAGTATTCATTGCGGAAATTGTGGAAACGTCGTTTCCGACACAGTACACGCCTAAAGGATGGTCTGGAAAAATACCAAACTTCCATTCAACAATTCTCACATAGTTCATGGCAGGTACACGGAGAGACAACATTAGGTCGGATAACAAACTTTTAGTTGTGGAGGAAGAAAACAGAACATGAGAGTGAGAGAGTGGGGTGGATGAGAACCGCGAGATAAAAAAAGTGGAGGAGAGAAATAGAGAGAGAGAGGGGGGAGAGAGAGACAGACAGACAGACAGAGAAAGAAAGAGAGAGAGAAAGAAAGAGAGAGAGAAAGAAAGAGAGAGAAAGAAAGAGAGAAAAAGAGAGAGAGAGAGAGAGAGGGGGGAAGGAGAGATGAAGGTATAACAGGAGAAAAAGCGAGGAAGGGGGACAAAGTAATCCAGGTTATTAAGCTTAGATTATTATCAAGACCCTAGCACAATTGTTTGGCTTCAATAAGCAGACTCATTAAATAAATACATCTGAAAATATTGTTAGATAATGTTAGTTTTAGATATCGCAATTACCGTCTTTGAATTCTCTGAACTAAAATCATGACCTAAAGGTTTACGCCTTAACATAGCCTGTGAATGTAATTGACATTGCTTTTTCAAATGCTCTTCCTGTCCATGTCCTAAGAGCGGTGGCGTCTTCGTTTTTTTTTTGTTTTTTTTGGAAATGGGGGAGGGGGGGCAGAGTAGAACTCCGACAGTCAAAGTAGATCATGGGTAAACTACACGAAGTAGGTGATGTGCTGCTGCGGCTACAGCCCCACTGGTGTGGCCGGGGCACCCCCCCCCCCCCCCCCCCATTGATTTGCCACTGCTAAAAGTACTATCATGCATTTGTGGAAATGAAGATGGCCTTTACGTAACCACCGGAACCTGTACCTGACCTTACAATAGAAAATAGAACAGTAATTAAAGTAGAAATGTCCTCTAAATACTACAAAATGTTTGTTTTATCTCATCAGCGCACAAAAGAATCGCAACAAAAAAAAACATTCTCATGACTCTATTGCAAATAGAAACCACATTTAGATTGTGTAATGTATCATTGTAACGTCCGCACATTTCAAAAGGGAAATGAACAAAGCTTTTCAAATCGCCTTTGGTGGATTTTTGAAAGTCTTTGCGATTGACTATTGACAGTTGTTATACTGAATTGGGGCTAATATTACTTTCATCCATTAAAAGCAATTATTGATCAGATGGATTTTGTAATAGGAAATTAATTTCCTCAAAGAATCACAATTGCTACATTTGGCACCCCATAGACAATAATCTCTTAATTATTATCATTATCATTATTATTACTATTATTATCATTATCATTACTACTATTATTGTTCACATCTTAATTGCTATCATCATTATTACTAATACTATTATTATTCTCATGATTATTATTATCATTTCTATTACCTACTATTATAATTATTTTCATTATTATTATCAATATTATTACTACAGTATTATTATTTGTTTACTATTATCATAGCAAGTAGTAATAGTAGTAGTAGTAGTAGTAGTAGTAGTAGTATTTTTGTTGTGATACACGTTATTTTTTAAAGTATAAGCCGATTCATGTAATATTTCCTTTGGCATTAATTGAAAAGTTCTGCAAAAGGGATTCACGACCTTTAACGCTCTTCTGGCTCTCCCCGGCATGGACCAAGAACGTGCATGGCTCACCTTTAACCATGGTATTTCAATTAGTACTTCATTAAAGGTAATACAAAGTATTGATATGGGGTCATGAATTTGGTTCAAATTAACATATTGGAAGCATATGCGATCCTACAATTGTTCAGTGATCGTTGTCGCGGTTGAAATCGAGTCTAAAATTATGAAATTGTAAATAATACACTTTTTATGTTGTATAGCTCCCTCTCAAGGTCAAGATATTAATTAAGCTATAAAACAATGTTTTTTGACTAAAATCGACCGATTAGCTTATCTCGTTTGAAAATTATATATCACAACTACATATTCTGATATTTTCAAGGTCGCAGCTACCATTGTACGGCCGCAGGCGCTATTTGAAATTTATCGACATTTACCGGGAGCACCGGTAAAATTTTATATTCAATTTTGCTCGAAAACAGAAGTGTTTTAGGGGCTAATTTTGTTATTGTTTATAATACATCCACAAGAGCATCAAAATATACAAATTGTAAAGATTCATTATCCACCCAATTTTCAAAATTTCCCAAAACTTTGTATTACCTTTAAGACTAAATCGATCGAGTTACATATCAGGAATACCCTGGGTTTATCAATGTATATAACAACCGGACATAGATAGCTTATCTGGTTGAATCACATAAGCGATCAGCCAAATAATGGTATATCCGACGACTTCCAGTTTGAACGGCTATCGACTTTGGGTAAGTCATGAATGGACTGCCCTTAAAGATAAACTTGAGTTCTGGTGAGAAAAAAGAAGAAAATGAGTTCTCACAGAATCAAACGAAACTTACACTGAATGTTCAAGATTACAAATAAATGTCATTTGCCAAGCAATTTTGGTAGAAAATGTATACTGGCTGAGTAATGAGCATAGAAAGAAAAGGAAATCAAGGTTAGGAGCCCCGACACCATTTGTGTAGTCCAGGGGCGGCCGAGCGACTTCCAAAGTGGGGGGGCACCAACAAAAAAGGGCACTTTCTGGAGAAAAAAAAGGCACCTACATTGGGAAATCTCAAAGCGAAAATATACCATTTTTTAGACATTAGTTTATACCCCTACATTGTGATTACATTATCAGGGATGATTTCATTATTTAAAAGTTTCTCTTCATAAATCATACAAGATATCGCTTAAGCATCATACTGTACAGTTGGGTGTGATGTCTGAATATGCATTAACGAGCGAGCGAAGCGAGCGAGAAAAAATTTAAAGATCTGTGAGGTCGCAGTGCGAAAAATTACATCTTATAAAGAGGAAAAAAGCCAATCGTGATGGGGTTATAAGCACATTCTCATAACGGAAGACTGAAAAGGCCTTTGATAATTAACATAATTATATCATCTTTAAATGCGAGCGAGCGCAGCGAGCGAATTTTGGGGGAAATTGCTCTTAGTAGCCTTAAATAAGGGGCACGTTTAATGATTACATGAAAAGGGGGCAATTATCGAAAGGGATAAGACACTTATTAGAAAAGAAAAGGAGCACGTGTCAAAGTACAAAGGATAATTATAAGAGGTGAAAATGAGGCATTTTTACACCTGAAAAGAGGCACTCACCAGTGATGAAAAAGAGGCGTTTACGAAAACGGGAAATAGGCATTGTTGACGGAAAAGGGGCGCCCATCAGATTTTGATAGGGGCATTTATAAGAGGTGAAAAGGGGATAGGTCCCTTATTAGAAAGAAAGAGGCACGTATCTTTATTAAAAGGGATATTATCAGAGGTGAAAAGGGACACTGACCAGATATGAAAAGGGGCACTTATGAAAATGTAAAAGGGGCACTTATAATAAAGGAAAATGTGCATTTGTTGAATGAGAATGGGGCACCGTTCAGATTTTTAAAAGGGGCAGTTATGAGAAGGGGAGGGAGCTCTTTCTTTTTAATGGGGGCACTTATCATAAGGAAAAGGGGCACTTATTAGAAAGGAAAAGGGGTAGTTATGAGAAGGGGAAGGAGCTCTCTCTTTTTAATGGGGGCACTTATTGTATTGTATTTATTAACATTTATTTCCTTCTCAACAGTACAGTATGAAACACAATGTATATATACATGATACATGTAACAATTATTTCAACATATAGAGTATACAGTAAATAATTCAGATACGGAAGGAGGCGAAAACCTTATCATAAGGAAAAGGGGCACTTATTAGAAAATAAAAGGGGCACATGTTAAAATGAAAGTAGTGCTCATCCGAGTTTAAAAAAGGGGTAGTTATTAAAAGGAGAAGGGGCACTTCTTACAAAGCAAAAAAGGGGCAGTTGTCAAAGTAAAAGGAGCACCTC
This sequence comes from Strongylocentrotus droebachiensis, assembly GCA_035222895.1. Lineage (NCBI taxonomy): Eukaryota > Metazoa > Echinodermata > Echinoidea > Camarodonta > Strongylocentrotidae > Strongylocentrotus > Strongylocentrotus droebachiensis. The sequence continues at coordinate 63,989 of JAVYIG010004848.1, forward strand.
TCAGTTGTGAATAGGGCAATAATCAGAGGTGAAGGGGGCACTTATCAAAAGTGAAAAGGGGCACTTCTCGTACCTGAAAAGAGGCACTTACTAGAGATTAAAAATGGCACTTATTCAAGATAATTTCGAGATTTATGAGAATGGAAAATTGACACTTATTGCAAAGGAAAATGGGAACATGCCGAAGGAAAAGGGGCACGTGTCAAAAATAAAAATGGCACTCGTCAGAGGTGAAAAGGGGGAAGGGGCACATTTAGTAAGTAATAGGGGCACTTGTCAAAGTAAAAGGTGCACTTTTCCTATGTAAAAGGGGCACTACTTACAAAATAAAAGGGGCACTTTTCCTATGTAAAAAGGGGCACTTTGGGGGTATCTGAAAAAGTGGGGGGGCACTGTGCCCCCCCTGCCCCCCCGGGAGAACCGCCTCTGGTGTAGTCCCATATACATCGTTCTGTGTACAGTGCTTGTTACTTTACCAAAACTGGGCCAAATTTATTATGATTTTGATGACTCCAGAACTTTGCAATACACACCGATACTTACATGCTACATGATCAACTTTTTCTGATCCATTCCACACCTTTTCTTTCATAATGCAATCGGATGACCAGAACTCACCTTAATCTTTAATATCTGATTATCACTTATTGAGAACGTCTATGGTCTAGATGCGGAATGCTCCAGATTTCTCTTGTATGATTGCAAGTTTTAAAATGTTCTTTCGATCTCTCATGTGATTTGCGAAATATGTTCCCTATATCCATTTTGTGGAGGTCTTACAGAATATCTAGATTCTTTTTAAATAATAATATGTCTTGTTTACCCAGGGTAGCCTCATCAGTATTCATACTGTTCTCCCTGAGGGCTCTGCAATCATATTATTACCCCGGATTCAGGCTTACCCGCACACAATGTATGTACATTCTCCACTCCCTGGGGAGCATTCCAGCCAGGCGTCATTTTTACAAGCGCACACTTGCTAATCGAAGCACATTAGCTTTCGCATCCTACCGGGTACCCATTTAACACCTGGGTGGAGAGTGGCAAATGTAGATCAATGTCTTGCCAAAGGACATTAACTGCGGTGGGACATGCACTGCGGACCTTGTGATCCACAGTCCGGTGACATATCCACTCGTCCACAACACCTCCACAGAGCTTGTGGAGATAAATATTAATTATGGGAAATCGAAGTGAAGTCGTATTCTGCTTTGAGCTATCTATATTATGTTCCACTTCACTAAACAATCTACAAAATAAAGACAATGTTGGCAGAAAATTATTTTGGTTATATAAATGTGAAAGCAAATAACCGTTCTCAGTCTTATAGTTAGACATTATGTTAGTCCCTACTAAATTTTTGCCTAATCTCCTATTTATCTACGATAGCCTATTCATTTTGTTTCGGTGAAATTTACTTCATCATCTTTATCGTCACTTTTTACCGCTGTAACTTCTACTTTTAGCATAATAATAATGATAGTAATAATAATAATGATAATAACAATAACAATAAAAAAAGTAATTATAATAATGATAATAAATAAAGAATAATAATTCAGGGAGTCTATATAGCGCTCATGTCTGGCACATTGCCTGGTGCCCTATTTAATATTTGTAAAATAACTATTAAAAAAGGTGCATAGACTGTGTGTTGTTGTATGAATGGGAACGCAATGGATAGGAGTTTGAACATAATATAATAATAATGTATTATACCATCTCTAAGCGCTTTATAGATATTATAACCCCAGTCATCGGATTCAGTCACAAATAATTTGCACCGTATCCACTCCCTGGGGAATATTCCTATCATATGGTCACTGGGAGGACATATGGCAATCACTAACACAAATGCTTTCGTCATCCTACCAGGTCCCCGTTTCTCTCCTGGCTATGGAGAGGCAAATGTAGACTAATGCCTTGCAAAAGGACAATCGTGCCATGTCTGGGATCCACCCCACGACCTTTGAATTTCAAGTCAAGTGCTTAAAACACTTGACTTCGACCATAACATAACACTGGTCTAAACTGAACATGCAATTTTCAATCAACATACAAAACGTTAAATCCAAATACTGATGTCAAAGTCAAGTGAAGGACATCCAAATAATGGCTGACGCTAGAACAGTCGCGTACCGTCAGTCCACCCATCACAGGTAGGGGGCACTAGCTCATGGAACAATAATGGGGGGGGGGAACGGTCTTACAGCACTTGCAAGATAGGATGCAAATAATACACGGCTACTTATGAAAGGGGTGGGTTGGGGAGGCGGTCCACACGTCTATTTTTCTCGTCCTTTTCCCTTTCTACCTTTCCTTCCTCTCCTTCGTGTGTAATAATAATGATAATGATAATAATGATAATACAAATAATTACCACAATAAAATGATAATAAGGATGATGATTTAGTTGATGGTAATAATAATGATGTAAATAATTATCACATTATTAATAATAATAATAATAATAAAAATAACAACAACAGCAATAATAATCATTGAATTTGTATTTCTTCTTTTCCACAGCATACGATGAGCTCTCTTTTAGTCTATGAGCAAGTTTAGAAGGACCGTAGAGACATGTGTTTAGCTGTCATGCTTTTTTAAAAGGAGTCAAGTGAAGCTCTATTTCTAGGAATGCAGGGCGTTTGTTTCTAGAAATGCAGGGCGTGGGGTAATGCAATTAAAAGGAATCGAAGCCATTCAGTGTCCTGGATTTGAAAATGAAAAAGGTAGGAGATAATGGAGTGATTATGATTTCTCCCTTTATTATTTTTCTATAATAACAAAAAATCGCCAGCCGATGGGGGGGTGCCCCTGTGCGCCGTGTAGCTACGCCACTGGACGTGAAGAGAATGCTATTGTCCATTAGTTCACGTGCAAGGTTCATAGACAATGAATGATGATGATGATAGGTGTAACTCGTGGCCTCATTCCCGTTTCCTCTTGGATGAAATCCAAAGAAAATAGGATTGTTTCATCGTTATGAATGGAAATATTTTTTATTCCGGGGGGGGGGGGGGGGAGGTGCTATCCACGCATATTTTATCCATTAGTCTACGTGTCGGAACAGTTTGGTTCACTTTCAGTTTCTTCTTAATAAATTGGCAAATTATTGATAGAACGAGAAAAGAATTCATCAAGATGAAAAAATGCCATGCCTCATGATAAAATGAAGCTTTCTGGTAAAAGACAAAAAACACAAGTGTTTGTTCCCCCCCCCCCCCCCCCCCCCATCTCATCGAAATAATTAATACAAAGTTTGGGCTACTTTGATGAGAATTATATACTCTGGAAACTACATTAGAAATAAATTATTTTTATTTTTAAAAACTTACACAAGTTTTCCGTCCCCTTCCTCAGGAAATAAAGAATAAAATGTTGGGCTTCTATTATATAACATTGATGAGAATGACTTTGGCAAATAAGTGTTGAAAAGCGTACCATCCGCCCCCCCCCCCCCCCCCCCCCCATTCTCCGAAACAAAATGAGGGACACTTGTCTTTCAAGTGTTGTTGAGCTAGTTGTGTATTGAGACTGAGATTCAATAATGAAAGACAGAGAATGATTTCATAAAATTCATATTTTCTTAAGCAAAACTAAAGCAACTGCTTCAGTCGAAGCATCCGTCAACTTCGTGAACTGTTTGTTTTGTGCAGGTTACAGCCGAACGCCCGCTGTACACGTGCGTCATTTTTCTGACGTAGTACTGCGTCATTTGTCTGACGTAGGACTGCGTTATTTGTCTGACATAAGCTGCGTCAACGACTGACGTTGCTTTCGTCGAGTAATGTATCAACAGTGTAAAATTGTTTTGTTTTATTGGCGTAAGCACTAAACGTCTTTTATTGAAAAGCGCAAGCAAAAACGCATTCAAAAGGACGCTTCGTTTGCAACGAGCATAGTCTAGACCCTGCATGTATTTTTACGGAGCGCGCCTTTTTCTTCCTATAATAATTGTAAAGGGAGAGTACCCTCTTATTGCGTGTCCGAACCATTACGTTGATGACTTTGTTCAATATTTTGATCGACATTACTCTCAGCCCAAATAATTAAATAATTGACAAATTTTCCCTTTCGAGAGTTAAATATAAGACGTAAATGTCAATCTCATGATATGGATATACATCTACCTGGTTTATTCAGTTCTCATTGTGTATCATGGATACTATCTTGTAATAGCACGTGTACTATTTGAAAAGATTATAGACGACTCCAACCATACCCCAAAATTTGGGACAAATAACTACATTTTAACGATGAATTTAACCTTTTTGCGAAGTTCCTTATCCTTAATCAAAGAGTTTGCTATAAGGCATGGCCGTCACTCTCTTCAGCTACAATTATAGCGTTAATATTGGTTATTATACGTCAAAATCTGTACAGCCTCCGGTTTGGAAAGAAAGTTGGTACATTTCATTTGGTAGATCTTACTTTTATGCGAATGATGTCTACTGCCCTCATCGTCAATATCACATACAATTGCTGCGTGTGCAAGCAACCTACTAAATAGTTCCAAACCTTGCCAACCAAGTACATGTAATAGTAAACATGCTCCGAGAGAAGAAAAAAATCACGTTTAAGACAAAAAATATATTGAGATATCTTTTTTTGGAGGAGGGGGGGGGGGGGTCTTGTTACTTGCAGTAACTGCTGTTTCTGTTTTCGTTCTTTTTGTGGTTGTGGTTGTTGAAAATCTAGCAGTAGCTAAATGCTTAAGGGAAGTTAACAGAAATTTTTCTCTAGATTGAACAAAAATGATGAAAAATACTTTGTTCAAATACTGAATACAAATAAACAAACTATATATTCAACGGTATGAAGAAAAAAACTAGATTGTCGTTTAGGAAACATTTCTGCAGGGATTTTCAAAAACAAATGTGTTTGTAGTCGAATATTGATGAAAGAATGCACAAGTTAGGTTTTCTGTGTACAACACAAAACCCAAATTATGTATTCTGTTACCAATATTTTTCCTCAAACACATTTCTTGGGGGAAATCTTTGCAGAAGTGTGTGTTATAACTGAAATACTCTTTCACATTATGATACAATTAAAGTGAAATTTTGCCATCAAATTTTTGGCGAATTTGGGGCTCCCAGCTCTTAACGAGGGGCTTTAACGCTCTTGTGGATTTGGGCACATGGTATACACTTATAATGCATTTATCCATATAAATGGATAGTGTTAAATCCCCCTTTAAAGATAAAGTTGAGTTCTGGTCGTGCGATTGCATTGTGAAAGAAACGTTATGGAATCGATCAGAAAAGGTTGATCATCTAGCATATAAGTACTGGTGTGTACTGCAAGGTTTTGGAATTACCAAAATGATAAGAAATTTGGCCCAGTCTTGGTAAAGTTACAAGCACTGTACACAGAAAGATGTATATGGGACTACACAAACATGAAGCATAAAAATCAGTCCCGATTTTTATGACGTTACATGCCGTATTTAGAATATTAAGGCGATTGAAGAGCAATGCGTTTCAGGGAACATTTTTTTATCTGATGTTCTTCCACATTTGTACAATATCAATCAAAACGCTCACAAATTATTATTCACCTCTTCCCAGAACTCAACCTTCTCCTTAAATAGTGGATCTTTTTCTCAGGAGATTAGTAGACTGGGTATATTTGTTCTGGGACAGATGATATCATTTGAGTGAAATCTGTGGGGCTCCCAACACTATAGAGGGGCTTTAACTCTATGTAAAGTCGTTCAATATATTATGCTACACTCATAAATAAACATGGTAAATGTATAATTTCTAACTCCTTGATATAGAACAAATCGGAGTATAGGAAGTTACAAAAACTTTAAAAAACTATAAAAAAGATTTATCATGATATTCCATAATGAATGAACGCTGTATAAGTATATCATTCGCCAAATTAAAAAGAACAGCGTCAACTCTATGTAAAATCATTTTTGCTGCAAACATATACAATCTTGCCACAGTATCATTTCTCAGACCTTGATAAAGAACCAATCGGAATATAAGACACTACAAAACTATTTTTTAAATGAAAATGTTTACCAAACATCTATCATATAATTAATTTGCGCCCAAATCATTATCTGTTTGTCTTAAAGATAAATTATGAGTTAATTGGTGATCCGACACTTGCTTCGACGACAATTTCTCGAGATGTTATCATGCGTTCATATTACGTTTAGGTTAAGGGTTAGGGTTGCTGTCGAGAATGGTGTCTTTGTTGAAGTTAGATATTCGCTTCGTGTAGGTTTGTAGGCGATCGATCGCGGAAGAAGTAGTAGAAGGAGGAGGAGGAGGAGGAGAAGGAGGAGGAGGAGGAGGAGGAGGAGGAGGAGGAGGAGGAGGAGGAGGAGGAGGAGGAGGAGGAGGAGGAAGAGGAGGAGGAGGAGGAGGAGGAAAAGAAGGAGAAAAAGGAGGAGAAAAAGAAGAAGAAGGAAGAGGCGAAGAAGAAGAAGAAGAAGGAGGAGGAGGAGGAGAAGCAGAAACATTTACCAAGGGAAGCCTCATCAGCTTTAATGCCGTTCTCCCTTATGGCCCTGCAATTAACATTACCCCCCCCCCCCCCCAACAAGTAGCAGCTTCCTATTTACACCTTGGTGGAGAGTGCAAAATGTGGATTTTAAAATGTGTTTCTAAAGGACGTAAGTATCGAGCTGAGACTCGAACCCTCACCCCTTGGATTGAGAGTCAGGTGAATAAACCACTCTACCACGACACCTCCATGAACATTGTGTCTCACAACGAGTTCATAATGCCCTTTTGGCTCTCAGTCTGGCATGATCCTGCTGAATAAATGAACGTTCTACAAATCAAACTTGACCTTAATCTGACCTCAAAACTCCATTATCTAAACATTAAACCGGGCAAAGGTGGATAAAACACTTGTATGAATTTTAAAGAGAAGGTTGAGCTCTGGGGAGAGGTGAAAATAATTTGTGAGCGTTTTGATTGTTATTATGCAAGTGTGGAATAACATCAGAGAAAAAACGTTCCCTGAAAAGCATGGCTCTTCAAATGCTTTCATATTCTAAATATGACGTGTAGCCGCTTAAAAATGAGGATCACATTTTGGGGCCACATGTTTGTGTAGTCCCATATACATTTTTCTGTGTACAGTGCTTCTTAGGGCCTAATTTTACCAAGACTGGGCCAAATTTCTTATAATTTTGATGATTCCAGAACCTTGCAGTACACACCAGTACTTATATGCTAGATGATCAACCTTTACTGATCGATTTCACACCGCTTCCTTCACAATGCAATCGCATGACCAGAACTCAACTTTATCTTTAAATATCGTATTGGGAAGAAAAAAAAATCACATGAACTTTATTTGTATTCTTCTTGTACCAGGCACAAGATTCTTCCGTACTTATGATATGTCAATATTTGAGCCGACTGAGATTATGTCCCTATTTCCGCATACTTTTATGATTATATCGGGATGTATACATCCCTCAAATACAAAGAGAGTCGGGTTAATGTGTCAATACAATGTCAAGTTATTATTTTTGTAATAATATGAATCGTTGTTTATGTCTGTATGAAGAAACCAAGCAATTAAAATGATGATCAAAGTCTCGTATTTATGTCTTTTTTTTCCTCCTCCAGTGGGGCACTACTCTAAATTTATTATGGATAGCATATTATCATAAGTCTTCTAAAAAGAAAAGGCACTGCTGAGTCATACATTTGAAAAATTGACTTTCTAGTCATGTTGTGTGTTTGAAACAAATTGGAAAGTTGTCCGGCCCTACGTCACAGTGACATTACCGATACAGCAAATTTAAATTGCCCATACGTGTATAGTGACTACAACTTTCAAAAAGTCATAACTGTCCTATTATTGGTTGTCCGAATTCATCTAATCTTTCATACTGTCTGCTTCTCTGATTCTTCTGCTTACTTTTAGAGTAGTTGTCTATTCAGTGAAGTGGATTTTCCTTACGCTTTGGTTAAAACAGGTCATACAATATGCATGTGCTTCGGCCCATGTTGTTATGTTGCTCCAGTTGTTCAAGAAATGTAAGGTATGTAATTTTTTTTTATTTTTTTTTTAGCAGTATTTCTGCATTTATTGATAAATCAAATATAAAACATTCAAATAACAATAATAGTATATAATATAATTGATTTACATAAAGAGTGACAACTTAATACACACAAAAAAAAAGCATAATTGAAAGCTTGAAAGTATGGAGGTAAGTAAAAATATTCAAGATAAATGCAGAGGCCAACTATCATAAGCAAGTAAGCTTGAGTCGATAGCAGCCGGGAAGGGGGGGGGGGGTACATGGCGCTGTTTTAGGAGAATGTAGGGGAATAGAGAGTCACATATAAAGATTTTGTTCAGAAAGTATCTGAATAAAAAGTGGAAAGAAATTAAAGAAAGAGAAAAGAAGAAAAATGTGCAAGTGTGTGCCAGTGGGTGTGTGCAGGTGAAGTAAGTGTTCGATTCGTATTGTTAATGAACTGGTCATCTAAAATTAATTTAAATAAACAATCAAAACCTCTGAGACCCTAATTGTAAGCCATATCTGTATTCACCTATGTATAAAGGCACGATGATAAATGTATTCGATGGTTCAGTGAGGTTGCGGTAAAGCCAGTCACAAAAGACTGAATATTGATAATAGAACCATACGATGACGCACATTGACAAATACTTTTGATTGTATTCGATCATTGTAATTTAGTGGTATTCTAACAAGAACTAGTTTTGTATTATATTTGCTAGGTTCAGCGCAAATTCGAGAAAGGTTGATTCAGCAGTTTTGCTGCAAGTTGTATCATGATACCCTCCAATACGAAGACCACTGGCCAGTCGAAATGAGGGCGAATAGACTCCCTCTGTCTAAATAATGTAATGATGGTGCTAATTCCACCTACAATGTATGTTTCGTTTATTAATAATTACAGTCATGATTTATGGATTTAAAGATCAAGTTGGGTTCTCCAGCTCGCGCGGTTGCATTGTGAAAGAAACTATCAGGGAGAAAAGGGTTAATCGAGTAACACATAATTCGTCTTTATACTGGGATGCTTTCGGAATCATGAGGAGGATAATAAAAGCACACACAAATGTGTACACATGGGACAAAACAAGCATGTAACATGAAAGTTCGGTCCAATCATTTCAGCAATTTTTTGTCATATTTTGAATAATGTGGGCGTTTGAAAAGCCTTTTTTCTTCAGGCATGTTGGTGTATAAAGGGGATTTTTTTTTTGCTATGAAATTCTTCAACACTAACATGAACACAAAACAAAAGCAAAGCTCACAAATTATTTTTCACCTTTCTCAGAACTCAACCTTTTCTTTAAATTGAATCAATTGGACTAGCTCTTCATGTCCATTGTCTAACTAAACAAAACATTGCTCTGATATATCGAACAGGATCTACCGGTTTCAAAACCATACCCCTTAAATTCTGAAATATCTTTGTAAGCTTACAAAAAAGGGATTCGAAATGAACATGATAAATATCTAAACAATCATTCGCGAACTTGTCAGATGGTAGCAAACAGTGTTCCACCACCGTCGATAAAAAAATTCATAAATACTCTGGAAGTGGGCTTGAAGTTCTACAATATGGTATCGTCATATCATTCATACTCATAGGACGTCTGGTTATACAACATATATACAATACAACAAATGAATCTAATTCTAGTATACAAGCTCGCCGTGATAACTCCGTGATATTCCCACTGGCGTCCATGTAACTACGGATGGTATGGGGTATGTGCCCTTCTCCCAAATCGAATGGCAACAAAAAATAGGGGAAGAGAGAAAATGAAATGAAAGGGAAATAAAGGAAGAGTGGAAAGGAACATGAAAAGGAGATGAGAAGACTTGTTTCAACCGCTAACTTTTAGCATTATTTGTCCAACTTTTATCTACCTATGATCGGTGCCTCCCCCCCCCCCCCCTCAATCTTTGATGCAAGTGTTCAATCGTTGGCTGAAGCAACGCTGTGCCACTGATCACCTATAGAGTGGTGTAGAGGATGGGACATGGAAGGGGGTATATCAAATATGTGGCACGATGAGACTTGATCAACATTATTTTGTGGACACATTAGACCGTTATGTTTCTTGACAATTCCTGATACCACATGCGGAATTGTATCCCTTCCCAAAATGTATACGCAGCTGAAAAAATGTCTAACTCCAAATATTTGTTTTAATGAATTTTCAGGAACAGACATGAATCAGATAACTCCCTGGTAAGACACAAGTGGCAGTTGTTCACTAATGAGCAGAAACTGTGTACACTGGTGTATAAATGGTGGCTTACATTTAGTGCTGGAAAACGGTTGAAACCAAACACAACGCTTGAATTACATGCATTTACCTATGACGATATTCTGTGGCATAAGGTAAAACACTTATATGCATGTGATATTTTATATTTGCATTTAATTCAGTCATGAACGGTTACCATATGTTATTTTGGTTTTGTTCCACATTTTTCATCACTTCATTCTCGAGGTTTGGTCAACCTCAAATGATAGCTAGTCATAATTATCATGATACCAATCTATGTGACCATCTGCTGTTGCCTTTAGACGGGACTTTGTCTTTGGAATACATGAATATTTTCGTTCATCATTGAAACTGTTCATCGTTGAAAGTATATGAGCAACATCATTACAGTTGCTTGTAATTCTTCAACACACGTAACGCTCTAAAGCATCCCCGCCTTTACACTTTAACGTTATATACTCTAACTCTAAACATGTAAAATGCTACAAAAGAGTAGAAGGTCTGTCAACCATAATATATATATATTTACTCCATTGAGTTGTTTAGAAGAGCTTGATACCAAGGTAAATAATTCCACCAAGTCCTAGAAAATGCAATGTCCGCGACTTAAGAGGAACAGAGGGTCGCCTTTTCTTGGGAAATGTTCAGGAATGACACCTCTCCCTAAAAAATTAGAAAATCGCCCCCAAAACTGTATAAAAGGATTTATTTCGGTCTTAATTCATATATGATTTAACAGATTTATTCATCTATTTATTTATTTATTTATTCATCTGTCTATCTATCTATTTATTTGTTTATTAATTTATTTATTCATATATCTATTCAATTATTCAACTATCTATATATTATTTTATTTGTCTATATTCCTATCTATATATATTATTTCATTTATCTATATTCCTATCTATATATTATTTCATTTATCTATATATATATATATCTATATATTATTTCATTTATCTATATTCCTATCTATATATTATTTCATTTATCTATATATATATATATCTATATATTATTTCATTTATCTATATTCCTATCTATATATTATTTTATTTATCTATATATATATATATCTATATATTATTTCATTTATCTATATTCCTATCTATATATTATTTCATTTATCTATATATATATATATCTATATATTATTTCATTTATCTATATTCCTATCTATATATTATTTCATTTATCTATATATATATATATCTATTTATTTATTTATTTATCTACATATCTATCTACATATTATTTTCTTTATCTATATATCTAATTATCTATCTATCTACCAGGAAGAGTTCTTTTAGAAGTCTCATTTGAGTGATAAACGCACAAGGAAGCATTATTCATGTACTTATTTTCCAATTGTCCTCTAATTCTACGCAAATATAGGAGGAGACTGTCGGCCTTGTTGTAAATAAAGCAGTCAGAAAAACTTCCTATGTTGTTTGTGAAAAACTGGAGGACAGGTTCCAAACTGCTTGTCCATGTGTCTACCTTTGAAATTAAATGTAGACGAAAAGTTGTGTTGAGAGCTATACGAGTACGACATTATTTTATACTACTACTCATACTACTACTATTATCATTACTACTACTACTACTACTACTACTACTACTACTACTACTACTACAACTACTGGCAATATTGTTAAAGGTAAAGACCAGTATTGGAAACGCCCCAATTTCAAAAAATGAAATGGAAGCTCTCATTACCAATCATGTGAAAGAATATGTTTTGACTAATACATGATGATACAAAATTTGCCGGGAAACCGCCTACTAATTCATATATTTGGTAAATTTGTTTCTCTCATGGTCGTGTGAGAGATATAGGGTAGTCCATATACATCTTTCTGTGTATAGTGCTTGTAACTTTACGAAGAATGGGCCAAATTTCTTATCATTTTGATGATTCCAGAACCTTGCAGATGCTAGATGCTAGATGATCAACCTTTTCTGATCGATTCCACAACGTTTCTTTCACAATGCAATCGCATGACCATTACTGGTCTTTACCTTTAATGATAATAATGATAATATCAATGATAATGATAATCGTAAAATTAATAATCTAATAATAATACATCATACAAATAATAATAATGATTTTAACAATTTTAACAATGATATTAAAAGCTCGCACAATGCCTTTCACTGATGCCGAAGATGTCTTGGCTTCGGCCAAGTTGTCTGATGGAACTGTAAAGAATTTAAAATGAACTCATTCCTACCGAGCACCATTAACAACACCTGCTTGAGATTGACAAATAGATTAATGTCTTGACAGAGGGCACTGGTGACGTGACTGGGATTCGAACCGCTATATTTGATCTAGTCTGGTGACGGATCCACAAGACCACGACACCTCCTTACACAATGATGTTGGTCTTCAGGAAATTAACACAATCGACGCCATGACATAAGAGAGAGGGGTTTATAACTTCTCATATATAATTAATCTCGTGATACTAAGAACATAAAATGGCTTGCGTGAGAAAGACACTCTCAACAAAGCTAAGAAGACATTTAGCCCTATGCAAGTGACAAGCGAAAGAGCAACGACAAATATCATTTAGAAGCCTGCAGCTGATGATTAAGAGCAAGGTGTCATGATGATCTCATACTCTTGTATCACCAAACAAAGTCGACATGTTCAAAGTAGTTACAGTCATGTACTTACAATTGTCAAAAATGTTCCACGATGATAGGATGTATCTCTGTTCTGATGTAGTACGCCTTACAAACTCTTCCCCCAGTTGGTCCAAATTATTGTTAAAATGTTTTCTCTCAACCGGTTTGGCCTTTTTATACAAGTACATCCAAATCATGGATTTTTCAAACATCCAATCCCAGTTCCCGAACTTTAGAGCATGCGGGTTCTACTGTGCACAGTGGTGTACAGAAATTTGAAGAAAAAGAGGAAAAAAAGCACCTACTGAGACTGGGCGATTTAACTCAGCAAATACCATGGCGACGGAAAAAGTAATGAAACCGGGGTCAAGTGTCATGGCGTTCTGTCAATACCCTTTACCGAGGCAAATCATATTTGTGCGTTTGAAAAGAGTTGTGTTAGGGGACTTCAAACGTTCACACAATAAACAAAAATCTTTAAATCTGGACTTGTACAAATGGGCTTATTATTTATATTAGTGATTAACATGGGAGTGACAACGCTGGTGTTATCTGACTAACCGGGAAATACAGCCTTGTTTGAATCATAGCTATTATTCAACCCTATAGTATAATAGTGTATCAACTTAAAATTGAATGAATTGTCAGCCGGTCATCCAATCTTATACGTTATTTCACAGGAAAAGGAGATTCTTCTTCTCCTCCTCCTCTTCTACTTCTTCTCCTCCTCCTCTTCTACTTCTTCTTCTAATTATTATTCTCCTTCTTTTTCTTCTTCTTCTTTTTCTTCTTCTTCTTCTCTCCTTTTTGTTCATTAACAGATAAGCTTTTAAATGTACATCAAATTCAATGTTTCTGAAAAATAAATATATGCGGTGTTTCATGTTTTTTGGCAAATTGCGAAATCATTGACAAACAGTCAAGGTCTAAGAATGTGATCAATATTTGATCTTTTCAAATAAAAAAGAAAGAAAATTCTCTCTTGGGCAAACAGAGGGGACCGGTCAAAAAATATGTAAAGGGAATACAAAGACCCTTTTACTTCGAAAGGGGTGCATATATTTATGCTGCCTGTTTTTTTTTCACGAAGGGGCATTGACTCATAGTGCCCCCTCCCCTAAATCAGTCGGCGGGATATGAACCACATAATGGACAGTTAGTTCATTTTGAAATAAAATTGCTGACAAGTCATCTGTTATGTTATAACATATATTTTCCTCTTCTATCGTTTCTAGTTTCTCTATGGAAAATGTATGTTGGGGTCATTACAAATGAAGTCACGTCATAACAAATGAAGTCACGTACAGTTACATTATGAAGGCACAAAGTAGATTATCCATTTTCTGGAACAAATCTTGAAAATCTGTCGCTGTTAGCTGAATATCTCTAATTTCACAAGTGCAGGTGACATTCCCAAGGAGGTAAACATATTTTTCATCGTTTATCTATCTTCATCAAAGCAGTTGAATGCATGTACATTCCCGCACGCAATAGCGACAATTTACGAGCGAAACTAAGTCACGCCATGTTGTTTTCTTCCAAATGAATCTTTATATGATGAACAATTATATTCCTACTCTTGAAAATTACATAATTCCAAAAGTGTGATAAGTACAAAAGATGATGACAAAGATCATGAATACAATAATATTATTGAAAATTCGAATTTCGTTTTCGCACTTTTTTTTCGATTCTTCAATATTTGGTGTATTAGTTGATAATGGCTAAATTTCTTAATAGATTGTTATTTTCCACGATAGCGTGTAAAGAATATATGTTTGTTCATAAAAACAAACCTCAAAACGTTCTATTTTAAGTCCTTTCTAAGGAACTGGGAAAAGGGATCCATGTCTCATGGCAAGGCTCCGAGACACCTGACAACTGGCCCATGGTAATCCTCCAGAATGGGGTTACTGATTCCACTAACTCTCAAGAAACAACAATGTAAGCTCAAAAAGGAAAAGTAAGGGTAGGGAAGGGGTCGTCCAGTGGTGTTATAGTTGCCCAACGGTGTTTCACAAAGATACTAATTAACAATTACGGAAAGCCGTTAGCATCATTGAAAATATTTTGTACATTTTTTTTCAAAAGGCATACAATTTTGATTCAAAATCATTCATATTTTCTTTTATCAAGGAGTTTTCATGTTCTTGATGTGGAATTTATGAAAAGTCTAAAATACTTCATTTTTTGCTTTTGGAAATATTTAATTTTAAGGCTACAAATAGCTCTCCATAATGTTTAAGTCCATCTTAGAGTTAAGTTCGACTAAGGATCTTTGTGAAACACCCCCGGGAGTAACTGTCGTAGAGTTCGTCATCTAGGGGTAGTTTGTCGTCCGTGGCAGAAACTGTCCCGGCGAAATTGCCATTGGGGTAGATGTTCAGGGGGAGTTGAAGGGGAAGTTGTCCAGGAGTAATTGTCCTATAGGAGACCAGCTGTCCAGGGGTCATAGGCTAAGTTTTCTAGGGATAGTTGCCAGACTAGAATTTTAAGAATATCGCTTTACAAATATTCGAACGCATGATAAATATGCACCATGCAGATTTAACTAAAATTTGTTTCGCCTCTTAAGTAGTCAAGTTATTTTCATAGTAATAACTTTTAATAATTTCATTTATAAAGCGCCTTTTCATAAGATACAAATAGCATAAAAAGAACAGGGGGCGTTTCATGAAACAATTAGTCGGTGGTTTTCACCTACTAATATCATGTTCACCGACAATTTAGTCAGCGCTGACTAAATTTGACCAATCACAGGTCTGGAAAATAGTCGGTGACAAAAGAATTGTCGGTGAACATGATATTAGTCGGTGAAAACCACCGACTAATTGTTTCATGAAACGCCCCCCAGGTGAGACATGGAAACATTTTGATCGGCAGTGATTTGAGCTGTGCTGCTTTGTTATATGGAGGAGGTGAAGTGATTTACCCTGGAGGGGTGAATTACAATAATCTAGAAGAGACAAAACAAGAGATATTAGGGACTTTTAGATTTGCACGTCGACATAGTCAGGCGCGGATCTACGGGGGGGGTTTAGGGGGTTTAAACCCCCCCCTTGGGCGGCCCAAAAAAAAAAAAAAAAAAAAAAAAAAAAAGGAAAAAAAAAGAAGAAAAAAAAGAAAAAAGAAAGAAAAAAGAACGCACGCTGGAGAGAAACCCTTTCGAGTGCAAATATTGTGAGAAGATATTCAACTCATCTGGTAACTTAACCAAACACATGATAACTCTGGATATAACTGTGTATTTAACTGTTACTTGATTTAAAAAGACGTTATCATGCACTGCTTTTTATGGTCTCCATTGTGTTAATAGATGCCAGGACAGGCGCGGATCTACGGGGGGGGTTTAGGGGGTTTAAACCCCCCCCTTGGGCGGCCCCCCAAAAAAAAAAAAAAAAAAAAAGGGAAAAAAAAGAGAAGAAAAAGAAAAAAAGAAAGAAAAAAGAACGCACGCTGGAGAGAAACCCTTTCAAGTGCAAATATTGTGAGAAGATATTCAACTCATCTGGTAACTTAACCAAACACATGATAACTCTGGATATAACTGTGTATTTAACTGTTACTTGATTTAAAAAGACGTTATCATGCACTGCTTTTTATGGTCTCCATTGTGTTAATAGATGCCAGGAAAACATCACTTACGGGGTTCAAATAAACACCCCCAAAAAAATCGGCTCGCCGCTTCGCGGCTCGTGGACGATGCTCCGCATCGTCATTATTTTAATTAACTATTACTTGATTTAAAAAGACGTTATCATGCACTGCTTTTTATGGTCTCCATTGTGTTAATAGATGCCAGGAAAACATCACTTACGGGGTTCAAATAAACACCCACAAAAAAATCGGCTCGCCGCTTCGCGGCTCGTGGACGATGCTCCGCATCGTCATTATTTTGGTCAAACCCCCCCCTTAGCAAAAAGCTAGATCCGCCCCTGCAGGAAAACATCACTTACGGGGTTCAAATAAACACCCCAAAAAAAAATCGGCTCGCCGCTTCGCGGCTCGTGGACGATGCTCCGCATCGTCATTATTTTGGTCAAACCCCCCCCTTAGCAAAAAGCTAGATCCGCCCCTGATAGTGGACTGCTACCTGTGACGTCATTTTATGGCACTGCGCCAATGCCTTAAAATGACGTCACACGTAGCAGTCCACTATGTCGACGTGCAAATCTAAAAGTCTCTATTGACAGCCTCGTGACAGGAATCTTTATCCAGGATAATCCCAACTCCCTGCTTTATCTGGGAACCTCCTTATTGTAGTGAGGTTACGTAAGTGTAAATAATAGATTTAGACTAATTTACAACATTATCTAATATTTCATTTGCTTGTCAAAGGTAACACCTAATAATTATGCAAACAGATGGCGGAGGTGAAATGATTGTATGCTCGTCAATCGTAAAGATAAACTTGAGTTATGGAAATTATAGGACACATATTCTCACAGAATCCAACGAAACTTCCACTGAATGGTCAGGATTACAAATAAATGACATGTGCCAAACAATTTTGGTAGATAATGTATAGTGTATGGCAGGCGCGTACGCAGGATTTTTTCAAAGGGGGGGGTTTTAACATTTATAAATCGGGCCGAAAATTTCGCAACGACTCAGCCAGCCGCTGAATAAGCGGGGGGGGGGGGGGATTGGGGGGGGGGGGTTGGGGGGGGGGGGGGGGGGGGGGGTAAGAGGACACTTTTTTTTTTTTTTGGTCTCGAAATTTGAAAATTTGACATTTTGCTCCGTTGGGGGGGGGGGTAAGGTCACCTGTTTTAGGTCAGCCATGGGGGTAATTTATTTATTTTTTTTTTTTTTAAATAATTAAAAAAAAAAAAAAAAAATCCCAAAGGGGGGGGTTTTAGGTTTTTTTTTTGGGGGGGGGGGGGGTTTACACACAAAAAAATACCAAAGGGGGGGGGTTTAACCCCCCAAACCCCCCCCCCCCCCCCCCCCTGTGTACGCGCCTCATGTATGGTCACAACTCGGCTCTATAGGCCGTGAAAAAGGCGATTCCCTTATGTGGTACACGAGCGGACGACGCTTGTAATATTTAACGCGTTTATGTAGCGCTTAATACATCGACGATGTCTCGCGTTTTACAGAATATATTAATTTACCAAGGTCGTCGGATTCAGGCTCTCCCGCACACAATGTTTGCACATTCTCCACTCCCTGGGGAGCAGTCCAGCCAGGCGCCATTTTAAAGACGCTCACAAAACTGATCATACTACATTAACGTTCGCATCCTACCGGGGTACCCATTTAACACCTGGGTTGCAGATGTAAATGTCTTGTCAAAGGACGTTAGTGCCGGGCTGGGATATAATTCGATATGACCCCTTCTAAAACGGTAGAAAATGTAATTATCTAAAAATGTACTATGTACAAAATTATGATAAAAGACGGTTTAATATATTTCAAAAAAATGAGGTCTTTGTCATAAAAAGTACAGGCAAATTATGGGTGTATCGTCGAACTATCATTGGCAGGTCTGGGCCCCGTCTGATAAAGATTCGATATTAATCGCAACTTTTTTGCGATTGATATCAATCGCAACTATGTACATAAGAGATAGGAGACTACAAGCATGCGATTGATAGGATGATAGGATTGATAGGATGCGAAAGTTAATGTGGTTGGATTAGCAAGTGGCGCTTGTAAAATGGCGACTAGCTGGAATGCTCCCCAGGGAGTGGAAAATGTGCATACATTGTGTTGCGGGTAAGCCTGAATCCGATGACCAGGGTAATAATAATGTTCCGCGCCTAGAAACAAAGTATTAGGCGCATTATAAATGTGAGCTATTATTATTATTATTATTATTTAGATCAGGGTTTTTCAACCTTTTTTCAGTCACGGCACCCTTTTCAGAAATAAAAAGTCTCGCGTCACCCCCTATCCCAAATTCATCACATGGCAAAATATTTATTGTGCATCACTCTGAAGCTCGTCAGATGCCATTTACACAACTAAGAGCAAATATGAGCACCTTTAATATATAAGTTAAAGATGTTTTTTGTAATCCACACTAGTTAAGATATGCAATATAATTTATGCGGGCACCCCGCCGCCAAATAAACATGAATATGAAGGTTATAGGGCATTGTCAAAATGTTGCGAGCGAGTTTAAGTTACGGTTTATTATATTTTTGCACGGCACCAAGGTTCATCCAAAGGCTGTTCCTCTGCAGGTCCGTGCACAATACAAATACATGTACAATTTTAAGATAACACATATCATAACATACAAATAATATAAACAAATAGTGAACATAAGTATAAAAAGACAAATGAAAATGTACAAACCGAGATACTACCATCCAACCCCCTTCATCAGCAATTATTCTTCCAAACAGAGTTTAATTTAATATTTTTAGTTATATAAATAAATATTTAAGCGTACAAAATATAAATAGTATCTGGTATTACAAATATTATAAAACTCAAACAATAAAATTGCATTTCATAACATTAATATTTATATATACCCTTGATTTGAATACAGAGAAAGACATATTTTGTACGTTCATAGGTAGCTGGTTCCAAGATTAAATACCTCTATAACATAAGCTTTTATCTTGAAGTTCATAATATGTGGTTTAGGCAGTTCTATTAAGGTTGAAGCGAGCATGGCAAAATAGCGGTTTATAGTATTTGTTGTTTCACGAAATCGACGTTGTTCCTAAATAATTTTTTGATGCAACTAAAGTTCTCTCGCGGCACCACTAGAGATGTCTTGCGGCACCCCGGTCGAAAAACGCTGATCTAGATCAATCGCAACCCTTCATAATATGGGGGCCCTGGTGTGGTGTATATGCAGTGCCCTTTTAAAAGGCTTCTACGTAGAGCTAGCAAATCAAAGTGCTCCAATCTTTTCGGAGCTGGGTGCTCTGTGCCTCTTACTTGAATAGATTAGCAGAGATATTGTTCACTAGTTCACCAGGCTGCGAGTTTTGTATTTTGCATCCAATCATAAAAATATATATACATTGTATTACACATCAATATCTCAGAAACATACACCATGCGCTTGCTCACAAAACGTACCCTGAAAAAGTTAACACACCACCCTTGCATCTCTGAATCTAACAGAGGAAAAACAAGAAGATAAAGAATCAGTTTTGCTTTAATTCCACAAGATCGTGTTATAAATGTGGGTGCTTATGATCTGATAGCGAGTATAGGACCGCCCACCTGTTGTTTATAACATGTAGGTCGCGCATACTACAATCGACTGTTCGGTTCAGTGATAGGCATACCAATTACTTCTCGAGTATGTATAAAACTTACCTCTGTTTCGCTCTTGAGGAGGAGATACGGTGGAAGTCTGGTCCTAGACATAGACCCAAACTTTCACCCTAGACCCACTTCATAGTCCTACGATCCGATGCGCCCATTGCGGCCAATTTTAACTCGTAAAAGCAGTAGGATAGACGAGGAAGTTCCATATAGCCCTGCAATCGCCAACCGTCTTACCCCGGCGTATACTAAAAATCAGTTGAAAAAACACAGATTTGACCGGATTCTCGCACGTAGTTGAATAGAATGGTCCCAGCTCAGTGGGTCTCAATAAAGCTTTTATTGTTGCTCTGAATAGTCAACTCTTTTGTGTTTGCATATCGGGGGAAACGAACCGGGTACAGAACTCCCATCTCACAGAAAGTAAGCCTAACAGAAAGGTTCGTATTTTTTGGACGACGTCAGTTAAAAATGGATGTCCCTGAGTCATGTGTGCAGAGGCTAAATAGATTAGTAAACAATGTAGTCTGGAACTTTTTTTTCGTACGGCGCGGGTCGCTATAAGCATACGGAATAAAGAACGATTGTGCCTTTTGATCGTATTGATGGACTCCTCTCAAATGTATTTCCATTATTTTATTTTAGGATAGTGCATTCAGTGGGAGCACCGTGATTGGGGGAGGAGGGCGAGGAGGGCTAGCCTGGGAAGTGGGTAATAAATATACTTTTGCCCAAAAAGTTGGAATACTCTTTTGACCCTTCTTCACGAAATGGTAGTGATATTAATTTGATTCTTGAAAATTCAAATCGATAACTTCTCATGATCTATTAATCAATCGTTATCAATCGTTATCGTTTGGAAAGATATAAACTATATCTATCGAGAATAAATCATATTGTCACAGTCATTTCAAGAAAAGGGGGGGGGGGGAATATATTCCAACTCCTGTTATGGGCAATTTTTTACCTTTGAATATGGGTAAGAGCTCTCTCTCTCTCTCTCTCCATTAAAACTCGGAAAATAATAAATCGGTTAATCTTTTTCGAAAGACAACACTCAATCCAGCATAAGACTTTCCATGCAGGTGATGACTGGTGGTATAACACTACAACAGGGGCAACCCCCTCCCCGAGACCCCCAGTCGTCGATTATTGCATTATATATTTATCATTATTTTGCGGTAAATGTTGATATTCCTCTTGATTTAGGTTTGGAGCCATCGTTTGTTCCACCATTGAATCGTATATGGAGAAAGATGCGAAATAAATTGTTGAAGGATCGGCATAGAAATGCCCTTTTTTTTACATTTAACATTCTCTCTCTCTCTCTCTCTCTCTCTCTCTTTCTCCCTCCCTCCCTTATTTCTTCCCCTCTCCTTCCCTCTTCTCCTCGTCCAGAACATTATTCTGTTCGCTTTGTATTATGTTGTTTGCAAACGCATTACTGTTCAATGACACAGTCCTGAATACCCCAAGGATCAACCTTCCACATTCATCATAATGACAAAATATCTTCATGTGCCAAAAGATGCTAATCCTTTTTATAAAGAAAAGGTGGTACCATTGCCTACGGGGAACCTGGGCAGTGTTTCACGAGACCGTAGTTATGTTATAATTACAAGTTCGCCGACATCTCCGTGAAACGCGTGCATTACAATTAGCACGCGTTTTAATTGGATGATAGATAGATCTTGTACTTATGACGGTTTTGTGAAACGATGCCCGGATGATCTCTGTATTTACTATTAAGTCTTTGGGAATTAGATAATTCAGTAATCATCGGGTTAAAAAGGTGTTAAAAAAATTCCTTGTTACATTGCGTCTTCCACCCCCTTTAACTAGGGATGGCGCTATTCGAACAGGTGCGAGGGGTTTGGGGAAGGGGGTAGGACCACAGTTTCTAAAATCGGAGACCAAATGTCTTCCATCCAACCCCTCCCTCCCTCAGAAAGGAAAATAAGGCATCCGATTGATCTTTTAGCCGACAAAAAAATGTTCGAGAAAGAAAAAAAGAGAGTCTTAACTTTTGTATTCATTGGTATGTGATTCGTCAAAAAATAACATCAAAATAAAATAAAAAGGGTCCTCTTGTCGACAAAATATCTATAGAAAGGGTGCCAACCCATAATCTGTTCGCAAGTATTTGACTTTATGTTACACCCCCTCTAGCGTTAATTATGTGTGTAACAATGGTTGGTGTAAATACTTAGTTGAACTTTAGCATAGCGGGCTATAAATTTGAAATTCATTTCAAACATTATCGAAAATGCTTCACTTTTTGACGCATTGATTTTGACAAACTGACTCCTAGATGAAATAAAGATTGACCGACAATGAAGCAATTTAAGATTCGACATACAAGGATTCATTTACCTCCCTCCCCCTATTCCCCGTATCTAAAATTAACTAAGTAGTAATCACTTTCCACAAAACATGAATGGTTCCAGTGGCCTAGGGTGTCTGAGGCAAACCATGAAATCGCACCCCCAAAATGAAGGAACAAAGCGACTGAGCGGGATAACAATTTTTTTTTTTTACCCTCGAAAAATGTCTGCGTATTTTTCCCCAAAAAACACATGGGAGCACTGCAATCGACCGATAGTTTCGGATTTTGAACGTTGATAACGATTTTCTGCTCACTTCACCTCAAAGGTAACATTAGACGAGGCTGCAAAACAACTGAGCTTTTGAAGATTGTTGCATTATAAACCCTCAAAAAACTCATTCATTATGCAATATATATTGGGGCACATAGTTATAACCCATGATGTAATCATAACTTATCTTCCTTGTCTCCCCTTACTATTTCTTTCCCTTGGGTTTTCTGCTCTTCCTCCGCCCTTTTACATTTTGGGGCCCCTTTAAGCGCCGCCGGTGTAAGTGCCCCTTCTCCCCTCCCCCCCCCCCCCCTCATAGGTATGCATCTTCACAGGACTGTTATCGTTTGTCCCTTATCCTCATGTTACCTTTCAATAATTTGTTATTTATTAAAATTCATTGCATTAGAACTTACTTGAACATCTCCCTCTATCGCTTGAATTTATTTCCATCATCAATAGAAGTTTAATGAATTTCATCATGTGTCTCTTCGTAAAATTTTGCCCGGGGGCGATATTGGATTAATCTTATGATTTTTTTGTTTAAAATCATCAATTTGTTTTTGTTTCAGATCATTTTAAATGTGGTGACATTTGAAGCTCCTCTACATTTAATCTTATTTTAAACCTTCTACCTTTTTGTGTACTACCCCCCCCCCCCCCACTCTTTACCTCTATCTATGTATCTTTTTATCTGTCTCTTTCTCTTCTAGTTCTCTCTCTCTCTCTATCTCTCTCTCTGTCTCTCTCTCTCTCTCTCTATTCCTCTCTGTCTCTCTCTCTCTGTCCTCTCCCTCTCACACATACTCTATTCCTCTCCCCCGCTTTCTCTCTCTCTCTTTCTCTCTCTCTCTCTCTCTCTCTCTGTATCTGTCTCTCTTAAACCGAATACAAAATCATACAAGCCAGTATATATTTACAGGCTCGTTTAGATGACAAGGAGCAAAGTTTATTTATCTTTAAAGAAGACATCAAGAAACGTTATGTTATGTTTGCTCTTCAAAGTATCATTTAATGATAATGACATTAACAGCATAAATATAAAACTTCCAATTGTAATATAATATAATATAATATAAATGAAAGGCAGTAGTTCTCGTTTGAAAAAAATTGAAAAATTGATTGGCAATTATCCACAGTGCACACCTATGTCTTTTGATTTGGAAGCTAAACGTATATCTTAATAGACACATGACAGAAAAACAGATCTTTTTCAATTTGCAACCAAATCATAATTTAGCACGACATAACAAAAAAAGCAAAAAATAAGCACTTTACTCGAATATTAAAGCTGGCATAACGGAGAACTTGATCCGTTTTCTTTTTTGTTAATGCACTGTCTAGTACGTAAATTGAATATTACAAAAATGCGTAGTTGCTTGATGATGATAAACATGTCATCTTTAATAATGTTATTACTGTAATATTTATATACATTGTTGCTCATAAAGTTGGTATAGTTTGATTCCTTTTTTCAAGAAATGATTGCGAGAATATGATTTATTCTTCATAAATAAAGCCTATATATCTACGAAGAGCTATAATCATCGCCCTAAAGAGTAACAGAGATTGATAAATACAGTTCTAAAAAGATAAAATATTAAGAATAAACTATATCTGATAAGAGCTAGCCATACTGTCACAATCATTTCATGAATATAAGTAAGAAAATATTATTCGACTGCTATCGGCCACGGTGTATTTTCTTCTTCAACAAAATAATGAGGGCGCTCGTCGTGGAATTGAATATCACATTATTGAAGACTACTACGAACTCGTCTGTACCACAGTTCTTACACGGACGGGTCACAGAGTGAATTGTCCGAAAATAAGCCAGTTCGTAAATAGCATCGGAACGCATGACCCCAAAATATCCACAGATCTTTTACAAGATGGATATGTCCCATACACTTGTGAATTTTATAATAATCACTACTGAAGTGATGGAGATTTGATTTTGATTTTGATTTGATTTGATTTGATTTGATTTGATTTGATTTGATTTATTTATTTCTGTTTGATTTTCTTTTTTCTTTGGCATTTTTACAAATATATAACAAACAAGTATTGCAAATTTACACATGACAAAAGAATATATGTAGAATAAAGTAAGGCTGGCTGTAACTAATCGAAAACATCAAACAGGAGGGTTGACAAAATAAGCAAAGCTTGATAGTATGACTACCCTTTATGCTTGATAAATCCCTTTTGTTTGTCTCCGATATATGAATGAATACTGATTACATTACTTTCATGAGCACGATTCGTCTAATGGGTTTTACAATTTGGGAACAAATGACCTTTATCTGCCCATGCGCAGATAGTATTTACGAACTGGCTTATTACCACTGCGCGGTCAACATACTACACTACTAGTAACCGAATTCTTAACCTAACCAGTCCACCTAGACCCGACGAAAAAACCAGATGCAACCCTATTCCTTATAGCCCTCACCCTATATACAGTGCGTCCCAGAACAAAGAAACCGAGAATTATCGATGTTTTATCATAACTTAATCACATTTAGAATTAATAAATGACACATATTTTTCAAAGCTAAAATCCTCCTCTTTCATTTGATGCAACTCATATGATGCATATTTTACGCATGAGTGATTAAAAACAATTTGAAGAGAGGATACCATATAGTCATTTGTCGGGCAGTATCTGAATTTCAAAGAGAGAATCAAATTTCTAGAAAGTTCATTTTCTGCTTTTTCATGTGACACCTCAATCAGGAAAAATGAGCCAGGAATAACAAAATCCTGTTTGTTTAAAGTAATGCTTGCATTTCCATAATTTGATTAAACGAATTCGTTTTCACTGACTGCCTGTCGTAGCAACAAACAGAGTTGACGAAAGACTTAACTCCGTTTCGTTGACGATCAGCCATGCATCAAGTCTTTTGTCTTATCTGTGCATGGCTGATCCTCGAAGAAACGGAGTTACTAATTAATTACTTATCCAAACAATTTACAAATAAAGGAAGGTACAACATGACAGTGAGTAGAAAGTGATACATAGCTTATGACAAGAATTTAAAGTTTATCAAATTTACAAAACTGAAATACTTCATGTATTCTCATATATGTATATATATATCTTTGGCAAGCTTATCAAATCAATAGTGTTTTTATATGTACATGTCTGCATGTATTAACTATACTATCTTATACACTACATATTTCGCAATGCTATAGCAGGAAATAAGATTTGAAAATACGTTTATGCTTTTATTTAAACAAAATGATATTGACACAATAAACGCCCCTAGTAGACCAAACAAGTGTGAGCCTATGAATAGAAAAATATCAAGAATGGTTTAATAAATATGAAAATATTAAATACAAGATCAGACCTCTTTTTTAAATTTCTGTACTTAGATTCAATCAAACTTTTTGTTACATTTAAAAGGAAAGGAAAGGCATTTAATAGGTAAATCCAAATTTGTATCACTACTTTGTTAAAAAGATTTCGAACAAACCACCACTAGATAATTTAACAAATTAATATGCTTCATAACATAATTTAAAATCAAGTAATGAATATTTTTTTTGAAATGATTGAAATATTTCACACACCACTTCTGCAGTTCTTTGAATCTTTTCTTTTTTACTGAAAAGTGTAATTATGAATCTATGAACATGATGAAATACTTTTTGGTAGAAAATGAACGGTTATAAAAATTGATTTCAGGTCAATTTTACGAATAATTACGACTTTTTTGCCGATATAAAGACGCAATGTAAGCCTTACAAAAGCTTAACATATTATTAACGTGTCTTTGGCTACTACGTGAACATGATAACGGAAATGTTCCACCAACAGTGGGCAATGTTTTATCAATTTCTGATTCAAATATTCCATCCCTTTACCTTTTCAAAAGATAC
The DNA here is from genome assembly GCA_035222895.1 of Strongylocentrotus droebachiensis. Lineage (NCBI taxonomy): Eukaryota > Metazoa > Echinodermata > Echinoidea > Camarodonta > Strongylocentrotidae > Strongylocentrotus > Strongylocentrotus droebachiensis. The sequence goes on from JAVYIG010004848.1 coordinate 90,622, forward strand.
ACGACTCTATATTTGTTATAACTGATGTAAGACGGATAAGGCAGAAATTTGTTTGTAAAATTACTTCCGTTAATTAGCCAGATGACGTGAGTCCATAAATTAACAAACGTTGAAACGTTCTAATTGACCATAAGGCAAGATTTTGGAGGCAATTATAAAGTTTCTATTACAGCTTTATTAATCAATTAATCAATTAACTTTTCAGTTAGCAGCTTTTTTGGCAGCCCGAGTATATATAGCGCTTATATAATAGCATTGATATTGAAAAGTAAGTAGATACGAATTAATGATATGACTTGCAAAGGCTTTGTAAACAATATAACAATAATATATTCAATAATTCAGCAATATAGGCATATGCATTATGCCAATATAAACAGAATATTCATATATACTATGCTGCCCGTAAAATTGGAATATAACTTGTTTTACCCCTTTTCATGAAGTGACTGCAAAAATAGGCATACGTTTATTATTGATAAGGTTAATATCATCACAGAGCTTCAGTTATCAATCTAAAAATTCATTAAGATCGAAAAGTAAAGTTCTGAGAGGATATGAACTTTATCTATCAAGAATAAACCATATTGTGACAATCATTTCATGAAAAGAGGTATAAAGCTAATTATTCCAAATTATTGGGCAACAGTGTATATGGTTCCGTTCTATGTATGCTTCTATGGAAGCTCAACATTTTCAAACAAGATCCCTTTATAGACAGAAGAATTTCGCTTTATTAGTCGACTCCCGCGTGCAACAAGAGACGTGATGGCAACAACGAAATATCATGAACTTGAAACTATTTTACACTAATATTCATCTCGATTGCTTGACCTAAAGATGCAGCCCTAATGATGATATCAGCCAACGAGACCGACAACCCATGAGACCTTCAATGTTGGTCTGGCCGGCCTTCTGAAAAGTTTTCTGAGGTATCATGATACCGACGGTTTGCGAAACTGACGTGTCTGTTTAGTAGGCCTTCTGACAACTTTTTCGAGGGGTCACCAAACCGAAATTGTTGCTCTCTGTCTGGTTGGTCTACTCGGATTTCCCATTCTCGTATAAATCCGACTACACAAGATCAGGAAAGCCGTCTTCGCGTCTTCTCGTCCCAAGTAATACCTCAGTCACACCAAAGAGACCGACACGAGACCGACAACAGACCGGACACGAAATTACATTATCCATAATGGTCAGAAATCAGTCGGTTTGGCGGTGTGACTGAAGACAGTATCAGATCAGGGTCGGAGGGTCCCATTTCACAAAACTTGTCATCAGTGACAAATAGTTTTTGTTATAAGCTAGTGAAATCCTTTCTTTTGATTGGTTATCAGCAGATTTGTCACTGAGTTTTGTCATTTGTCATTGAAAAAAGGCTGGTGAAACGGGTCCCAGGACTCAGCTCTTCGTAACGTCTTGCTCCGAGGAAATCGGTTTGGAGATATCAATGATCTAAAGTTCTTCTCCTTTCGTCTTCTATTGACGAAGAAGTCCACTTCCATGAGATCACTGACTTTGGTTTCTTCTTGTCTTCACGTGTCAGTGACGCGGACCAACACGATCGATGTTTCTATGTAACAAAGCTGTTCCACAAAAGCCTGGTTTGAAGGTTTTGTCCAACAGCGACGTTCATTCAGTTGGATCAGATCTGTTTTCCATCCTTCGTATGTAAGAACTAACATCTTAAAACCTCGGATATCTGGGGCTTGTAGTATACATTATGAACGCGACAGGTCAAAATTCCTTCAAAGAACGGACTCGTTTTCATGGCAAGTCTACATCTGACAGAAGAATCTAATGCTCTTTGATCATATCGGAGAGGACATAAAGCCGTCGGTCTCCTGGTTGCTTACTAACACGCATCTATGCTTTCTTAGCAGTCAGGTAAAATGACCACCACCACCACATTAACTTGCAAGTTATTTGATTCTAATTGTTATTCGTCTCAGCACAGACCAAGCTTCGTCGTTATCAACTGGTAGCCCCGCAGAACCTTTACCTGGACAAGCGCAATACACATGGACATGATGGCGAGACCAAACAGCGTGAAGAAGAGACAGGGTATGAACGTATTGTCAGCATAATGCTTCATGGGCAGGACATCACCGAACCCTATGGTGGTGAGCGTTATAAACATGAAATAAATCCCTGTGCCAAAGTCCCATCCCTCCGCTGAAGCCATCCACGCAGCGCCCCCACACATGTAGATTATCAAGATGGCGACTACAACGAGGAGCGGGACTTCCTCGAGCACGTCCGGTTTATGCTCGCACTGACATTGGTTCGGTGGGCAGCCGCAGGACGGTAAGCCCGGCCCCTCGCGCGCATCCAAACTCGGTTGCTTGGTTACGCCGTGCGGTTGCGAGGTCGGTCTATCCGTGGCTATCGATACCGAGCGCGTAATGGCGTGCTCATTCGCATTTGCATTCGCTAGACCGGCTTCTTTCTCTTTAGATTCATACGCAGGCGGTCTGCCAACGTTTTCCATTGATATTTCCACTTCCCCGTTAATGATTTTCCTCTGAGACGATGTTTCGGGATGGCTTTTAGAGGTTCCGCGGCACCTTCGACAGCCAGCGCCGACCTTGTGGCGTACGACAAGACAGTAGTGGGTTGCCCTGCATGTTTTGAGAGTGAGTCGGGCCAGGAGGTTGCCGATGTTTGCCAGGCAGAGCAGAGCCAGTGGTATTCCAACGATGGAGTAGAAGATGCAGAAAATACGCCCTCCGGTCGTTTCAGGAGCAATGTCTCCGTATCCTGTCAGAACGAAAGAAAGAATAATGATTTAATTATTAACATGGCAAGTATATATGTGTCGTATTGTAGTCGAGTGGTTTTAACACTTGAATGGGGATGCCAAGGTCGAAGGTTCGATCCCCGGCACGGCACCAATGCTGTTGTTGTTGCTGCTGTTGCGATTTGGTGTTCATTAATTGATAATATTTACGCCTTTGACTTGTTTAATAAAATTGTGGTTCATGCTCTTCGCAATATTTGTTTAAACATTTATACATATGATATAGACCCTATATATAATTTGTTTCAATATTTGGGAGGATAAAGAAAGGTAGGTTCTTAGATCCAATAGCCGGCGATCCCTGGAATGGACACTTTCTTGCCAGACCGGCGCGTTACGTTGCGCAGGAAAGCATTTTATCTATATTGCTTCTCTCCACCCAAAGTAGGCCTAAGTTGCAGTTTAATGTGAACATCTGTAAAATGGGGTCTTGCTGGAATGCTCCCCACGGAGTGCAAAATGTGCATTCATTGTTTGCGGGTAAGCCTGAATCCAATGACTTGGGTAATACTATATCTGTAAGGCGCTTCGCGATACCGTCCATGACTTGTATTAATCGTTATAAAAAAAAAATAGGGCCTATAATAAATTTGCATCTTGTATAATAAGGTGAATTGATTTACATAGGATATGGATGGCCTGTTAACAGAAAAGAGCAAAATGGTATAATGCTTAAAAAAAAACAAGAGAGGGTAGGAGAAGGATGGTGCGAATTTGAGGGAGATGTAGAGCAAGCATTAATGAAACGCACGTCTAGTCGCAGTAAATTGGTGAGCCTGTATCAGTGATCAAAATTGATTATTGTGTGTTACACATTTTCTTGCAAAGGATAGTTATATTGTAAAACCGTTTTAGAGAGCAGTTTTTACTACAGTCGAGACGCGAGATTGCCTAAAAGCTCTAATGTGATAATACAATCTACATTATTAACATACACAAAAAAAAAACATTAACTAGAATTAATCATACTATTGGTTTCTATCAGGGCCATCTAGACACAGATTTTGCCAATCTTAGTTTAATTTGGTCACAACATGGCGTATATTCTTATGTTTTGTGCTTGTCCAACAAAGCAGTATTCGCCATTATTGTACCCAACTCGAACCGGTTTGGCTAAACTCTCTTAATCAATGGCTCTGTTTTTTTATCTGATTACGGCTCCCTCTATTGGTCATTAAACTGTATAATTTTACCTGCCGTAACGAAAATGCAATAATTCAACCACCAACGACCCATGGATAATTCAAACTTTCTAGTAGAGTTAGTCACGGTCATGCATGGATTTCCAGATAACCTACTAATAAGAAATTTAGACTTGATTTCCTAGGAAAATGAAGTCATGCACTATTGAACCCTTTACTGTAGTTGATGTTGGCATCCCTACATCTGATATCCAGAATTTTCCAAATTAAAGTAAAACTGCTGGGGCAAGTCAACTGTGACATCATTAATCAGAATCGGAATTTAATGAAAGCAATCTGTCTATTGTAATAACCTTGAGCGTTAACTTACATCGGTGACTACAGTTAAGTTAATGCTATGGTCACATTACCCAAAAGTAGCCTGCTCGGCGGCCGAGCGGCGAGTTTTTAACCAATTCTGCCCGGCGGCTGCCCGGCCACCGAGCGGCGGCCGCCCAGGTACCGCTCGTTTTTAGGGCAACGCTCGGTCGCCGCTGAAGTTTTAGCGCGGAGTTAAAATTTGGGCGGCGTCTGCTCACTCTTCACTCGCCGCCCAAAATACGCTCGGTGCCTGGGCGGTCGCCGCCCGGGCACCGACCTAATCGCTGGGCGATGCCTAAATTCCAGCAGCGACCGAGCAGGCTACTGATCGATCGGTCGCTGCTCTGATTTGTGACCATATCTTAAGCGGTGTGGCCAGAATTTTTCCAGGGATAGGTAAGAAGTGGGTTGATAATGACAGAGCGTTCAATATGAGCTACACAATCCTTATAATTATATTTCTCTTGGAGGGACCTTAGCCACAGTGTGAACATGCATTCTGAAATTCTGGAAGCTTAAATTGGAGAGCACATTAGTGAGCTGATAAAGTGTTATTAAGCGCTAACTTATCATATCCTATTTTTGCATTTATTCTTTTCTCTTTAAAGCCTATCTGCACAAGTTTGGCCAGGAGGCATTAGACCTCGATGTATGGTCACTGACAGGTGGTTATCTCATCAAATCAACTCTCAATTAACATGAGAAAAAAGGGACCATGGGGGACCAACGGTCACCGATTAGGTATTGTTTGCTATATAGAGGGCGCAAGTAGCTAATAGTAGTGCAGTGGTGCTTTACTAGGGGGCTTCTAAGAGCTCCTGTTCGCAACAAGGTAAACACAAGACTGTGTTTTTAGCTTGGTCTAATTCTTGGTTTCTGACAAATGGACACCAGACACGCGGTCTACGTTCGCTTGTTCAACTCGATATTAGATCAAGTTTACAGGACAATCAAACCCTTGTAATACTTTAATTTGTATAAAAACAGAAAGATAAAATAAACAGAATGGTGAAAGTTTGAAATAAATCGGTCCAATAATAAAAAAAGTTATGAATGTTCGAAATATGAGATAACTAAATCTATGTGAATCTTAAATTGGCCGTTTGGTCAGGGGAATGTGGCGTAATCGTGGATAACTCTACCGTTTCTCGTGTACAAAAATGGCATTAATCTCCCATGAGGTACTACTCAGAATATATTATTGAGAGCATAAAAGGAAACGCTAGAGTAGTTTGCTTTCAAAAACGGTGGGATTTCCCTTTGGATCCGGTATCAGACTTATCTGCGTGGAACATGTCATGGTTTTTTTTAATTGTGTAATGAACAAGTTTACATCTGACATCATTGTCGTGAAACAGTGTATCATATTGGGCACAATTACGGTAAAGTGCACAAATTTAATCTTGTCAGATTAATGCCGTCCATCGGTCCAACGCATCAGTCACGGGGATATTCAGACGTTGACAGCTTGATATAACCAGCGTCACACTGTGCTGAAGCAGCGTTCATCTGTTACACAAGTTCAACGATCTTTTTGCATCTCTCTTTCTCTCTCTCTCTCTCTCTCTCTCTTTATCTCTCTCTCTCTCTCTCTCTCTCTATCTATCTATCTATCTCTTTATCTACCTTTCCACCTATCTATCTATGTATTTTTTTCTCAATTCAATTCCGTTTTTTATTTCCTAATGTTTAATTACATTTCCCTCTTTCTCTCCCTCCTATTTTATTCTATTCTGTTCGCGATCAGCACGTCGCTGGGAATCTACTCATCTGTGCAATTATCCCTTAAACAATTGCAATTTTATATAAGAAATATTTCTTTTTACAGTTTAACCACCTTGGGCAAAACGTGGATGATGAACATTACGGAGAATAAACATGAATTAGAAAAAAATGGATCAAAAAAAGTATGTTCGTCATAAATCAAATCGGCGAGTGTGTAAATAGAGACAAGACTAAACATGTCTTATGATATTTACTTGTATATCCTCATTTATAATGTTTACTCCTTTGAATATAAATATATAGAGAGATTTTATTTACTTAAAACAGTCAAATAAAAAGAAAATCGGAGTGTCGTTATCAAAGAAACTGGAATTTCCCTTTAAGATGCATATTGGTCCGGCATGTCTTCCGCTATCTACATGCCCTCGGGAGCGTTTCCTGAACCAGGCAACATGTTTACTTGAATGTGCTCTAAGAAAACATAACGGCTTATAAAAGCAGTGTAGGAAACATGATCGCAATTACCAGGATTATGCCTGTTTATATACAGCGAGCCTTGACGGCACCCCCCCCCCCCCCTTCCCGTTAAGAAGAGGTCTGTCGTTTTTAAACAGTAATTTTAGGCTGCCGGCTATGGCGGGCGGAACATGCCATATACATGACAACTATACAACTATACATCCATTCGATGGATGTAAGGTTTTAACCAATCAGAACGCAGGAAACTGTACAACTATACAACCATACAACTATACGACTATACGGCTATGCATCCATCGAACGCATGTATAGTTTACAGCGTGCGGGCCGAAGTGCCATAATCAACAACTATACAACCATACAACCATACGTCTATAAAGCCAGGGGTTTTAACTACTGCTCGTGCAGTGGTTTCTCTCTCCCCCTCTCTCCTCACAAAACAACTACTGCTCGTGCAGTGGTTTCTCTTTCCCCCTCTCTCCTCACAAAACAACTACTGCTCGTGCAGTGGTTTCTCTTCCCCTCCCCCCTCTCTCCTCACAAAACAACAACTGCACGAGCAGTAGTTGTTTTGAGAGAGAAACCACTGCACGAGCAGTAGTTGTTTTGTGAGGAGAGAGGGGGAAAGAGAAACCACTGCACGAGCAGTAGTTGTTTTGAGAGAGAAACCACTGCACGACCAGTAGTTGTTTTGAGAGAGAAACCGCTGCACGAACAGTATTTGTTTTGTGAGTAGTTAAAACCCCTGGCTTTATAGACGTATGGTTCTATAGTTGTTGATTATATGGCACTTCGGCCCGCACGCTGTAAACTATACATGCGTTCGATGGATGCATAGCCGTATAGTCGTATAGTTGTATGGTTGTATAGTCGTACAATTTCCTGCGTTCTGATTGGTCAAAACCTTACATCCATCGAATGGATGTATGGTTGTAAAGTTGTCATCAATATGGCATGTTCCGCCCGCCATAGCCGGCCCATCATTACTGACAACGCTAGTCTATCCTTCTGACAAATTTTGTTAAAGGTTCACTGGACCGATACTGTCGGTCTCTTTGACTGTCGGTCTACTGGGATGCCCCGATGCCATGACCTCTCAGTCACACCACCAAACTAACCCCCAAACGATCCCTAGCCGACCGATTCGTGGTAATTGGAGGTAATGAACTTGCTTCGAGGGTCCGTTGTCGGTTTAGTGTCGGTCACGTTGGTATGACTAGGGCCGTTGAATAGTCAAACCAACAAACCGACTTCAAACCGACTCCACATGTATCGAGTGAACTTGCCATTGTTCGATCGGTTTGTTGCCGGTCTGGTCTCGGTCTCTTTGGTATGACTAGGGCCCTTTAATAGTCAAACCCCGGTCAAACCACTAAACCGACTTCACATGTATCGAGCGAACTTGCTATTGTTTGATCGGTTTGTTGCCGGTCTGGTGTTGGCCTTGTTGAAATGACTAGGGCCCTTTAAATCCCGTCTGCACTAGTTTGGCCAGGGGGATTAGACCTCCCTGCAAGGTCACTGACAGGTGGTTATCTCATCAAATCAGCTCTCAATTAACATAGGAAAAAGTGGATCATGGGGGACCAACAGGCACCGATTAGGCGTTGTTGGCTATATAGAGGGCGCAAGTAGCTATAAGTAGTGCGGTGGGGCTTTTAATAAAAGTCACATCACCAAACCGACTCCACAATCATCGAGTGAACTTGTCATTGTTTCATTGTTGTCGGTGATGTGTGACCGGGGTATCAATCACACCGCCAAAGCGACTCGATAACGACCAATTATCGGCCATTAGGGGTAAGGGAGTTTTGAAATTGGGTCGATTATCGATCTTGTGACAGCCTCGTTGGTGTGATACTATCATTAATCAATCCTGACGTATGGAAGACATGTTCCCGCATAATGCTCGTTTCAGCGAAGGCAGAGGTGTTTTGTCGCCGTCATAGAAAAGGCCTCATTTTCCCACAATAAAAAGAAAATATCTCTGTATGTAGAGATTCGCTACACTACATCGATATCGAATGAAAAGAATTAAACAAATTGATGGATAAAAGAATGAATGAATGAATTGATGGTTGATTAAATGAGTGAACGGATAAATGAATGAATGATTGAATAAATGAATGAATGAATGAATGAATGAATGAATGTCATTGAATGAAAATAATAAGGAGATTGTTATCGTTAATTTATTTCTGTTCAGTGTTACGTTTTCCATGCAAAGTTTGTTCTTCCATGATCTGTGTTTAATGGATTTCGATTTTTCTTATATTTATATCATTATATGGAATAATTGTCTTATATTAGATTATTAGCAGAAATCTTTCAGAATCTTCCATAAAATATAGTTTTGAAACTGAAGTAAAACAACAACAAAAACTAATCATGAATATGCGTATAAGATACGTTTAGCACATTGTGCTATTATTGATTATTCTTATTAATTGTGCGGTGGTAAACACGCAATTATCCCTGATATATTTCATCGCACTCTTAGCAATTATAAATTTTCCATGAAATTAGATAACGGTAAAGTTGTTAACATATGCCAAGATATATATTGACCTTGGGACCTTTTTTCATTAGCTCAAATCGTCTTTTCTTATATTAATTTTAGAAGAATGACTCACTTTCGCCGCGTTTGCTTCTCAAAATGTTTGTACTAAAATTAATCAGGTGATATCATGGTTTTAAAATGTAATAAATAACATATTATTTTGTTCAGCGTGCTTTATTTGCAACAAAAATACCTCCCCACTCGCCTCCCCCGTTCAAAAAAGTAATATCCTCGATGGATGAAGTGCCTGGCTTAGTGGCTTTATATGTATGAGAAGGGGGTTGAGGGTTGCAGCCCCCCCCCCCCCCCCCCAATCTAAGAATTTCGAGAAGACGTATACGGGCAGCGAGGTGCCCAAAAGTGTCATTGTTCGATTTAATCTAGTGTATTTTTATGACAAGGTCGCGTTTTGACCATAATAAAATGATTTTTCTTTTTTCGCGTTGTTCAATGTAATTAAGAAACTATGGATATTCGGGCAAGAAGCGTCAGCCCCCTTTAACATGCTCGCATGCTTTAAATGATTCGGAATATTATGTTTCTAAATTTCCTTGAGCGGTTCAGGATGCTCAAAAAGTAATTTAAAATAAAGGCAACCCATGCCCATAACAATAAACTGTGAATAAATTGTAGATTCATGTTGTTGGATCACGATCGCGTATTTCAGCTTGGCTACCACGTTCGATTTCCTGCACATCCTGAATAAAACATTAAATGAGGGGCCTCCGATTTACATTGGGAATAGATTGCATAACTCAGAAACCCTGCAACCGAGCTTAATAGAATCCCGAGGGGATGCTTAATCGTCTTCATCGATACTTGACATTTTCCTCAGTCTCCTGGAGAATAATGTAACTAAACCGATCTGTTTTCTGATTAGGGTATACAATCATTATTAATGATTGTAAATTATACGAGTTTCTTGACTTCAAGAAATATCCTCGCGGAAGATGATTTGTAATGCATAGGGGGAAAGACAGTCATGACATTCCCTAAGTGAGGCTTTAGCTAGGGAATGAAACATTGGCGGATAACTTTGGAGCTCCTCGTTGGCGGCTAACATGCATGGTTCATGGTGGGGAGGTTCATGGTGGGGAGCTATATGGGTTTGCTTGGAATGGATAGGTTTTATGTTATTTCCCTGAACTTGGATAAACCGTTGTCATATAGATGTAGGGTCAGGCGATGTGTAGAAAAGATATATAAATACACTGTTGGTATACACTTTTTAATAATTTTTATTTACCTCTTTTCATGAAATGATTGGTGACAATATGGTTTATTCTCGATATATAAAGTTTATTATTTTGTCAGAGCTTTATCGATCAATATCTTTGACTCTTGATATCAATCGTTTATCTATCAAGAATAGATCATATTGTCGCATGTTTCATGAGATGATGTAAAGACAAAATATTCCATTGTTATGAGCAACAGAGTACAATGTCTATGAACACATGATGAAAATCTCGAATATCAGTTCTATGAAAATACCATGTCGTGATTGAAGGCTTACACACCTAAAGAAGGTCGATAAGCGAAAATGGTGAATAACATAATTTGATACATTTTAAACAATATGTTAACTTAAAAGATCCCGACACAAAACAAAATAAAAAAACATTACTTTTTTATTTCTAATATCTCAAAAGATGAACAAATACTATTCTGCTCTCTGTCATTATTATATTATATTGTTAGAATGTTTTTTATACAGAAACTTTTTCTGGAATCTAAAGCAGAATATGTAGTGCATCAAACTTATTTTCCAAGTGAACTGTGTTCGTGGAAATCACGAATACCGTTTTCTTAAAATGATTTCTTTGAAATCATGATGACACCGACGATAATGTGTCATTCATGAGAGAAGGAATACATGTATAGGTAACTAACATGTTATTAATTCCAAGATGTTGCTCATCGTCTCCGCTGAATGTTGGCACTTTCCATGACAACAGGAGAAACTGGGTTGCATCTAACTGCTTTAGCATTCAACCATGCATGTTTTCGAATATTTACACTTTGACGAGTTCTTGAAATTCTAGAGAGTAATGTTCGCACATGATCTTGGACCCTAGCTATGGCACGAATTTTCTTGAATTGAAACCGTTAACGTTCGTCACCCAACGACGATTTGTGCTTCGTCATCTTTAAGGGGAAAAGGGGGCTGGAAGTTTTGTTTATATTCTTAAGGAAAAAGTGCCCGATATGAAAGTGAATTCTGTCCATACCTATAATAATATATTATATTACATACCTCATATTAATCTTGATCTAAGGAGACACGAACGAACGAACGGATAGTTTCACTATCCTCTCCTCTCTCTCGCCTCCCCACACCTAACCTCTCCTATTTCCCCCTCCTCATATCACTCTCCTTCGAGCCTCCCCTCTCTCTCTCTCTCTCTTTTTTTTTCTTCTTCTTTCTCTCTCTCGCTCCTCCTCCTCCCATACCTCCCCTCTCCTCCGTCTTTCCCTCTCCCTCATTCTTACCCTCTTCCTCTTCTTCCTCCTCCTCCTCTTTCTCTCTCCCTCCCCATCCCTTCTTCTTCTTCTTCTCCCTCCCAAACATTCCCTCTCTCAAGGTCTGACGCCATCTGTTATTCATCTACCATGAAAAACGACCTTAATACGATGGAGATCCGGTCGGATCACAGTTGTACCTCTTCTTCTTTTTGACACCAATATAAATGACCACGAGGGAATAATAAACAAATTGTGAATGCGCCTCGTCTACCTGAGATATGAAAACAGTCCTCAGATCATTGAATCCCGTAACGTACATCCACCAAACGAACGCTATGACATTCAGGACTAGTCTTGTCACCCAGTTGTTTTGTTCTGAGTTTTTTTCTTTTCGTTTTCCAAAGTTGTCTAATTTCCTCACGTGTGATGGCAGATTTTACACGTGACTCATGCAAAACACATTTCATCGTTACGTGATTACATTAAAAAAAATCAAATGAGCACGAGCGACCAGCATACAAAAAGGTGCACTCCTTTTTTAGTATGGGATAGAAAACGACACAATTATGGTAGTATTTGAGTATTTTTAAGCTGAACATGTTTATTGCACTTGTTATTTTTATAGAAATGTGTTCAATGAACACCATCCCGTCTTTTGTCCGTACTTCAACTTCTATTGCCGCTTTTAAGAAAACCCTAACGGTATACCTCTTCAAAAACTGAATGAATATTTTGTTATTTTCTGAGTTTGCTTGTTTGTCTGTTTATTATCAATTTCTTATGTGACCAACAATCCTCCAATCAAATGACAAGGATCCACGTAGGTGTTGTATAAAAACCAATTGTTCGAGAGATGTAGATGTTTATTTTTGTGTACCTTAACAATACCATATCACGAGCTTCATTTGCTCTGCATGGAATAATAAGGAATGACGACCCTTGTGAATGTATGGTTTTAGGGACATCATAAACCGTAAGTTTCTTAGGCCTTCTCTTGTATTAGTACCACATTCAACATGCCCAAGTCAGACAGAATGAGACTGCAATATGGACTGCAAAATGAGACTGCAAAATGAAAATGCAACATGAGAATGCAACATGAGACTGCAACATGAGACTGTAAAATAAAAATGAAACATTAGACTGCAACATGAGACTGCAACTACACTGGTTGCCCATATAAATGGGTTGTATTCAAGATTCTTATCATGTGTTTTAAAGCACAGAATAATCTTGCTCCATCTTATAATGCCAGATCTAATTCATAAGCACAATCCAGTACGCACACTTCGATCATCATCATCATCATAACACCTCCTTGCAGTACACCCTGTTAATATGCATACATGTAACCTATGGATACGGATCCTTTGTGGTTTCGGCTCCAGCTCTGTGGAATTCTCTGCCATTGACAGTCAGGAATACATCTTTTCTTTATGAGTAGCCTTAAAGACACATCTTTTCTTACAGTAGTGTAACAATTTGTGTGTCGGTGTGCATGTAGTCGTGTTATTTGTCCTCTCATATATTAAGTGTTAATTATTATGCGCTAAATAAATCGCAAGTTATTATTTATTATTATGCTTGACACGTTAAATGACGAATAGAGAGAGAGAGAGAGAGAGAGAGAGAGAGAGAGAGAGAGAGAGAGAGAGAGAGAGAGAGAGTAAGGGTCCTCTTATATTATATTTTATTGCTCAGGCACAGCCGCGCCGCGCCGCGCCGTGTTCATATTAATGCTGTGTATCGCACGCATGACTGTACATCCGTTCTTCAGCAAAAAACCATCTGTGTTTTACGATGAAGGTGATACCTCGCATAAATATCGATAAAATGAGTTGAATAAAACAAAATGAGGTTATTTGATCTATCACTTCCTGCTGCCAATTAATTAGATATACTGTTTGAATCTTTCTAGTTTGGTTGCAACAAGGACAATTGCCTTCAAATGACAGTTTTCTTAATGACTATAGCATAATTTGAAAATTAATGAAAATATAATCAATTTTCAAGAGGATTCTCGATTTAAAAAGACCTTTGGAAATGGAGTGCAAACATGTATGCATGCGATATGCTATATTCGTAATTACTTGTTCAGTCATGTCTCCGCGAATTTGTGCTTAGTATTGAAAACCATCGTATCACACGGGGCAAATTTATAAAATTCTGCTTTTAAGGATCGTCTTGTTTGAGAAGATGTCTTGATAAGGCCATCTCGTGACAACCGGTCGATTTGAGGCGAATGAAATCGATCTTCCTCGAAACGACATTCCCCGCTGCAGAACAACGATTTGGGGTTCGTTAACTTATGCAATATTTGCCCAAAATTAATCATGTAATACACGATTACTTCATTGCACTTCTAAATTATACCAGCAAATGTTACTCATTTCTTTTTCATTTACTCTAAGATTCTTTACACAAAATAAACCATGTAATACATGATTAATTTATTACAATTTAAAGGTATTATACACGCTACTCTTTCCCATAATTTGAAAACACTTCAAACTATATTTCATGACAAGTAAAAAGAGTAACAGTGCTGGTATCATGATGAAGTGCGATTATATTCAAATTACACGCTTACCAACCAATACAACAACGAAAAACATGTAAAAGAAAGACCCTTCGTTATTTTTTAAAGTGATTTCCTCATGAAAATACATAGCAAGTTCTAATATATTGTTTTCTTTTTAATATAGGCCCTAAATACAGTCATTTGTCTTGCATCACCATTGGTGATGGCACGTGACACCCCGATGGAAAAATGCTGCCATAACGCACTTATGTGCTGCAGTTCGTCTACCTAACATATGGAAACAGTCGTCAAGGTGATAATTCGACTTTTCATCCAGGTGTTTTATTCTGTGGTTTTTTCTTCAATTAGAAAATGTTAAGATAAGGCATCGTTCAAAATGACACTACGCCAATGTGATCTACAATGAAGTGTGACCTTCATTCCAAAGATTTGTCCAAAACACAGCTGTCGTCCTTCTTCCCTTCTTTTCGACATTGATGTACATTACAATGCTGGAATAATAAACAGATATGATTGTGTGCAGCTCGTCTATATTACATTTCGAAAGTATTATACACTCTGCTCTTTTTTTTCTTTCGTGACCATAATTTGAAAACACTTCAAACTATATTCATGACAGTGAAAAGAGTTACAGTGCTGGTATAATTATGAAGTGCAATAATATTTCAATTATATGCTTACCAACTACTAAAACAATGAAAAACGGAGCGATTTCTAATATTTCGTTTTCACGAGATTGACGTTATTCAAAGAAATGACTATTTATTACAAAGGCCTACTAGGCCCTAACTTAATTTCTCTCGCAGCATCCCTAGTGATGTCATATGGCTGAATTCGGCTGAAGTATGCCACCATGCTAAAATAAAATAAACGAAGCGAAACGAAACGAATGTGGCATCCTGGGGTGCTGCAGCACTATGGTGAAAATAGAAGAGATGAAAATGAAGAGCAAGTGCATTAGTTTTCCAAATATAACATAATCTAATTGTCGAGGATAGAAAAATGGGTTGATCTGGGTTAATCCGAATTACATCTCCCCGTTCGAATGTTATTATGAAGATCGACAGATCATTCTATACAGACGAATGAGCAAACTACTGCGGAGATAGCAGCTGTACAAATGACCCCAAATATCCATAGATTTTTTAAACATGGATAAAGTCCAACTTTGCGCATTTTAGAATGATCACTGCCAAAGTTGCAGAGGTCTTACGTGAATATATTTTGTTTGCCCTCTAAACAAAAAACACTTCCACCTTGGTATCAACGAATGTGCCTTCGGTGCTTACATGAATAATGATAATATTACTTTCATGAACACGTACCCGGCATTCATCTCAGTGCATGGGTTTTACGGTTTTCTGCAAAATGATCTTTTATCGCCCATAACTCCCTAGTGGCTAAGTATTCATCAGTTCATACACGACTCCAGTCTTCAACAAGAAGATCCTCCCTAACTTTTCCGTGTCTTATACTCTGGGATCCATTGGTATCATCCATCAATTTCTGATGGCGTATGTTACCTCATGTAAGAATGGCGTAGCTAAGGAGGAGGGGCCAAGCGCCCCTCCAATCGGATGGGAGACAAGGAAAATAGGAAAGGATATAGACAGAAAGATAGGAAGGGACGGCAACATGAAAATGAGACGATTTCACAAAATCTGCCAACTTTTCACAGCCGGAATTAGGAATGTCTCATGGCAAAACTTAGAAATATTCAAATTTGTATACTTTGTCATGTTGGGAGAGGAATCTAGGGTTCATTACACGAGTTTGAAAAGGCAGAATCATAGGAATAGAAATATAAATGGTCGACAGCTGTGATATCACCCGACCTCATTATCTTCTATACGGTGGTCTCGTTAACACATTTTTTATTCACATAGTACCACTCATGTCCCCTCCAACCTAATTATCTTCTAAATCTTATAAATAGAAATATAAATGGTTGACAGTTGTGATATAAACCCGACCTACATGTAATTATCTTCTTTACTTTGTTTGCATTAACACACATTTTATTCACATAGTACGAACCATGCCCCCTCCGACCTAATTATCTTCTATAGGGTGGTCGCGTTAACAAACATTTTATTCACATAGTTCAAACCATGCCCTCTCCGACCTTATTATCTTCTATAGTGTGGTCGAGTTAACGCACATTTTATTCACATAGTACAACCCATGCCCCCCCCCCCCCCGCCCCTCACACGATGCAGTGCCCCATCAACTATAAGGCTACGCCAATATGATCTACCATGAAGTTTGATCTTCATTCTAAGGACTAAGCCAGGACACAGCCGTACTTCTTCCCTTCTTTCGACACTGATGTAAAAGATGAAGATGGAAAAATAAACAAATTTGTGTGCGGCTCGTCTACATAAGATATGAAAACAGTCGTCAAAGTGAGGACTCGAAGTCCGGTTTAGAGGAATGACTAGTCTTTCCACCCAGGTGTTTATTATGTGGTTGGTTATTGCTTCAAAAAGAAATGTTCAGATAACGCATCGTTCAAAATGACACGACGCCAATGTGATCTACCATGCAGTATGACCTTCATTCGAGGGATTTAGCCAGAAGACGGCTGATTCCCTTCTTTCGACACTGATGTAAAAGATGAAGATGGAATAATAAACAGTTTTGTGTGCGGCTCGTCTACCTAAGATATGAAAACAGTCGTCAAAGTGAGGACTCGTAGTCCGGTTTAGAGGAATGACTAGTCTTTCCACCCAGGTGTTTTAATTCTGTGATTGGCTATTGCTTCATAAACGTCTTGGTCCTATCCTTTCAAATGAGATGAGTTTGTTTCTCTTCCTCTCTCTCTCTCCCTCTCTCTCTCTCCCTCTCTCTTGCATGACACGTGTTTATACGATGAGATTGAGTTTGTTTATATCAATAAAAACTGCTAGAGTGGACAAGATGCAAAAAGGCTGTCACTCCGTGTCCAATATTATTAATAAATTCTGATGTCAATATCAACATAATCTGCGTAGTTACTCTTTATACCATATGCGTTAACTTCTATCTGCATAGGGTTCCAAAAATTTGATTTAGAATTTTGATTGTCTATGCTTTTAGTGATGGAAATTTGTGGTTACATGCTATGATTTTGATTAAATAGACATTCATACAAAAGAGACAAAGTCCGCTAAGATATTTGGAGTTTAAATGTTGTTTGTTTTATTTGTAACCGTTATTTTTATGGGGTTGTAATGGTTCTCATGCCGTGGGCTATATTCCCGGCGGTGCCACGTAACGTTGACTTTGGGTACGGATGAAAGTTATACATATTTCGGGGATAATAGCGGATGTTTTTACCTTCTTCCTCAAAGAATAAAATAAGATCGCTCTAGGGCCTTTAAACCTCTCATCAAAAAGGAATAAAGATCTCCAATAAAGGTATATTATATATGTTTTAATGAGTTTTTACAACCTATTCAGAAAGTGAGCATGGAATCGCTATTGAAAATAACAATTAAATAACACAAATGGATCTGGGTCTTCTTCATTCATCTTAATAACAGCCGATGAATCCTTGACGGTGGTATCAAAACAAAGGCCTACATCGCACCAATCAGTCATGTGCCTCATTTATTTGTCATTAGTGATTATCATAACCTACTTTCAAGATGTGTGTACACCTTGATGACTTGATGTGTCAACAAGAGAAGCATGACATCAAGACAGTGACAGGCTGGCCTTCTCTGAGCACTCACTTTGGTAGTCTTCTCATTCTATATAGGCCTTTCCCTATCTTCATGTATCCGTCCGTTTGTATGTCTGTCTGTCTCTCTCTCTTTCTCTCTCTCTATTTCTCTCTCTCTCTCTCTCTCTCCCTCTCTCTCTCTCTCTCCTCTCTCTCTCTCTCTCTCTCTCTCTATTTCTCTTTCTCCCTCTCCTCGCTCTCAACCTCACATCCATAATCTCCTAATGATCTAGTCTCACCTTATGTCTTACTCCTCCCCTCTCCTTCCCTCCCCTTCTCTCTCGCTCTCGCTCTCTCTCTCTCTCTCTCTCCCTCTCTCTCTCTCTCTCTCTCTGTCTCTCTCTTTTTCTCTTTCTCTCTTACGTATTTTTCAAAAGTTTTACTACCGGTTTATATCTCGTCTCCTTTTCTATAACAACGATGAACTTGTAATGGAGTAGACGGGTAGATAAATGTGTAATTTTGTAGTAACAATAAGGGATTTATTTGTTTGTTTGTTAGTTTTCCTTTTCATGTGTGAAAAAAATACATGATGAGAGAAAGATATTTATGTGAGTCAGCAATTACCATAATAGAAAACAAATACAATATCTCTATAAAACTGAAAACTTTTTTTTTAACGCGAATGATAGAGCTAAATTGCAAATGAATTAGAATATACTAGCACGATCGCATCTATTTCCAAAAACTCATGGGCCATTTCATAGTTGTCATTACCATATTTTATGAGCCATTGAAATCATGTTCTGATTACTAATATGTCATTGTCATGCTCGCAAATTTCATTAGGTGAAACACAAAGCTAAATAGGTGATCTTTTTAAGTGCAAGGCAAAGGGTTATGATGTGTTGATGAATATTTCTGTAAAAAGGTTAATAAATTTGCACCTGATGTAAGGGATCAGCAAGACAGGTTTAGTGCTGAGCATCTGTCATTGAAAGATAGCTGAGAATGTTAAGGCATGACATCACTAAAAATGACAGGACTGTCCTGTACGTCACACTGAGTCAGAATTTGTTTTCCTCTGTCTGTCTCTCTCTCTCTCTCTCTCTCTCTCTCTCTCTCTCTCTCTCTCTCAATAATACCCTTGATTGTACACGATGCATAATGTGAGTTATGTCATGTATCAATTGATTTCATTTTTGTTGTATCACTTTGAACTAAGCTAAATGAAGATGCATCAGATATACTCATTAAGGCCCATTTTCAAGCGAACTTAATATCTTCGTCACCCTTCAGTAAATGCAGCCGTAACTTTTGTGTTTACCCCTTTTTTTCTATCGCTTATCATTGTGACTATTGTTAATATCAATCTGTATTTTTTTTTACAAAGAACATATGAATAATTATGTGCTTCATGTTATTAGAGTGTCACTACAAGAATATGCGAACAAATGTAAATATGCGGTGTCTAAATCTAAATATCAAACCGAATCTTGTATTGAAAGAAAAAAACACTGGCAGCAATCGCTTGGTAAATATTATGCACAAAAAAAATGCCAACACCTAGATAAACCAACACCTTCTCAATCGCATTACTACATACATGAACTGAAAATGCACTTGTGTGTACGATGAAATGGAGCTAATTTCTCCGCCCCCCCCCCCCCCCCCCCCCCCCCAGCAGTTCTGCAATGTTAAACCATGTAATGGCATCTGGATAGCAAGCCTCCCCGTTGGGGATTACGGAAGTGCATTCCACAGAGTACATCTCGACTACTGAACCCTGGATGCGAACTTTGCAAGAGGATGGTTTTCAAGGGTGGCCTATATATTGACGAGTCAACTTAAAGGGATAGTCCACCCCAGGATTTTCTTTAGCTGACGATATAGACCTAATAATACCATGAAGAATGATACAAGTCTCATTAAAATCCATGATCACATAACGAAGATATATCGACTTTTTTATCGAAAATCAGCCGCCCCCCAAATGCAAATGCGTTACATGGGCATGAAACGATTGTGACGTATGTTGCGAGCTGCCTTCTTATTTCGGAGACATTCACTTTCGCTTTCACTTTCATTCATGATTCGTCGTGTCAGTGCGATAACACCGCGAGCGAGCGAAAGTGAATGTCTGCGAAATAAGAAGGCAGCTCGCAACATACGTCACAATTTCGATACTATCGGTTATTTTTGGGCGATCGTTTTTTGCCCATGTAACGCATTTGCATTTGGGGGGCGGCTGATTTTCGATAAAAAAGTCGATATATCTTCGTTATGTGATCATGGATTTTAATGAGACTTGTGTCATTCTTCATGGTATTATTAGGTCTATATCGTCAGCTAAAAAAAATCCTGGGGTGGACTTTCCCTTTAAGTTGTCTGGCGCTACCTTGCATTTTTTTATTTTTTTTGTTTTTTTTGTTGGGGGGGGGGGGGTCTTTTGTCACTTATAGTTTATGTATGCGATCAAGTTTAGCCCCTCCCCCACCCCCTCCTTTGGAGACTTTGGGCCTTATATCATACATAGGTATGTGGTTAATATTTGCAGCATGCGCATCCATCATACCAATAGCATAGGGAGATCCTTCCCATATCCCTGAATAGCCCAAGATAACCTCATAATGTTAAATTTATCAGGAAATGATCGACATAATAATAAGCCCATGCTTTCCGGACATAGAGCCTATATCCGGGCTTCAGTCTAGTCCAGTGAACTTTACCCTCGTCCAAACTTTCCTATACAAATCATTTGACAACTCTACACGTATAGATCATCATCATTTTATACCATGGTTTACTGTGAAACGGGGGCGGCTCCAGGATGCTATAAAAAGAGGGGCACAATTCGCCTCAAGATTTTTCTGACAGGTCAAAAAGGCGGGTTATAATGATTTTTCGATTCACTTTTACCCACAAGTTCTCTGACAAGCGAGAGAAAAAAGTCACCAGCATTTTTCGGTCCCCTCCCCCACCCCAAACTATTTGACAAGCGAGAACAAAATAGGGAATCATCAACTCCACATGGTGACACATTGCTGGACATGTATACTGACGGTATGCCATCATGGTTCCAAAGGAGGGGTACGCCCCCCCCCCCCGATAATTTTTTTTTTTTTTTTAAACTGAATCCAACTGTGAGAGACGCAAGGATTTTTAATTTTCTGCGAAATCCGTTATGGACCAGTCGCAAAGATAATAAGAGGCGCACAGCCAGTTGAGACCGAGGCTATGTAGTAAATAGAAAGTTGTAACTTTTAATTTCTCCTCAATTCCCATCTGTAGCAACTCGTTCCTACTTTCAATTTCCTTACATCATGTACATTGGCTATACAACGAAACGTGTTCCTAAACAACAATGTTCTTACAGTAAGTGTGGCTTCATTTCTGTGGTTACATCGGGTTTCATTGACTTCCTGTTTGACAATGTGTACTCTACTCTTTATTATATTAAATCTATCATACCACTTGTAAGAAGGAAAACAATGTGAAGCTTAATCAAACTACATGTATCAATACATATAATGGCAAACCTAAAAATCCCATGGCTACATTATCCAGGAAGTGACAGGTGGAATTTATATGGTGAGTCATTATGATGTACGTGTATGCCGTGGTTGATTTTATGTGTACATTATTATGCTTCTCAGTGATCACATGATATAACCCCTAAGGTCGGCTATTGAAGAGACTTCCTGATGTGAGTGACATTCGCCCATACATTAATAATTCAAGTCAATATTTTCACTTTTCATTTTGCATTCGCATTTGTGCTATGTCCCTCTCACAATGCGTCAAAGGCCGCCCCAGTCATTGACGCAGCCCTGCGTCAGACAGAGGACGCCTCGCACGTAACAGGCTTATGCATTTATACGAACAAGAGGCTTGGATTTGTGAATGTCTCAGCATAGTATAAACGTCTGAATTGAATTGAGCAGAATCACGACGCCATCCATTCTGACATGCCCAGTGATATATTTTAGACGCAACGCATTTTCGAAAATGACGAGGATTAATATTTCTGTATAAGGATGCCAATCGATTTAATAATCAATAAATTAAACTAAATTGACATAAATCCAGTGAACTTATTCAGTATACAGTTTATAACAATTCATTTTTGTTAATTAATCCGCTACCCCACCCCCCCCCCCCCCCCCACCATCCTCTCCCTCCACAACAAAAGAAAAGGAATTACAATTCTATCTTTCATTTGTTTTGCAATTACGGCCCAGAGACATCTGTTACCCCTTCCCCCCCCCCCCCCCCCAACCTCCCTGCGATGTTGCTCCCTACCCATACACATGCAACCCCTTATACACAACCAAACACACACGCACACCAACTCTCAGACAGACACACGCACACCTTCACTACTTTTTTCCACGGATTCTACCGCGGATGCTGTTAGGATGCACGCCTGGGATGAAAGTGATCCCGAAAGGAAATCCCGGGATGTCAAAACTGTATAAACAGGGAAACAGATGTTTAAAATCAATATGGAATTTAATCTTTCCTTTAAAAAAAAAGAAGAGTAAATAAAACAACCTGTTCAAAGTTCGATCAATGCAGGCATTTGTGTATTCAGGTAACGATGGAGCTCTGTGGTAAGGGAATGAAGCATTTCTTCCAAATGAAACCCTGCAATAATTGGAATTAAGTGCAAAGTGAAGTGCATTAAACGGGGTTTTCCCCCGCAATCTAATATAGTGGTATATGTATCATCACCATAAACCATACATATCACTGCTTTGGCAACGTGACATGGCCGATTACTATGAATATTGATATTAAACATTACTAACATTTCTTCTTCTTCATACAGTGTATCTACTTTTTGTTCTACATTATTTTACAGAACTATGGTTTTAAAGACACACTCGCACGTCTTATAGCATTACGTATTTTGTAATAGAATAAATAGTTATTCTGAAAGACTGAATGTGGGTTATCATAAAATGGATAACGCGGCGTCATTTGTTTTTGTATATATATATTCGACATGGTATATAATCCCTTCTTCGTCTTCTTTTGATAAAGAACCTACTACGTTGATATTTCTTTCCCAATAATTTTTTTTATTTTAAGTTCACTGCTCTATGCTGTAATTATCTACGTCCTGATTCCCTTCCCTTTTTGTGTCTATACATGTATATACTTGCTCTGCAAGATAAATATATTTCTTCTCAGAGAACCCTTTACCTGCTCAATCTTTCATTAAAGGTAAAGACCAGTTTTTGAAACGCCTCCCCCCCCCCCCCCCCCCCCCTCTCAAAAAATGAATGGAAGCTCTTATTAACAATCCATTGAAAGAATATGTTTTGACTAATACGTGATGATACAAATTTTGCCGGGAAATCGCCTACTAATTGATATATTGGGTAAATTATTATAGCTATCCAGTCCGGATAGATATAATGATTTATCGCGTAGTCCCATAAACATCTTTCTGTGTACAGTGCTTGTAACTTTACCAAGACTGGGCCAAATTTATTATCATTTTGATGATTCCAGAACCTTGCAGTACACACCAATACTTATATGCTAGATGATCAACCTTTTCTGATCGATTCCACAACGTTTCTTTCACGATGCAATCGCATGACCAGAACTAGTCTATACCTTTAACGTTACTTCTGCTACACGATCATTCGTAATGAAAATAACATTATTCTTATATTACCATGTAATGCATATTCCAGCACTACATTTTAATATGCACATAAAGTGATGCAGTCACTGCAACAAGCTTTAATGTCATCTTCGCTAGATCACAAGAAAAAAGGTAGAAACCTCATCTGTGGCACGTTATGTGATGAAATATTAAAAAGATATGAATAAAGTATATTGCCATAGTGACTGAGTGCCTGGAAACTGACAGACCCGTCAAGTATTTATCGGGTTGTTTTCATCAAAAACCGCTCTATTGAAGGCATCAAGGACACATTTTGCAGATAGTTTTGAGGCATGTCTATATTTTTTCCAAATATTGTATATATTTATTTCCGTTGCTGAATACACCGCTATAAAAGTTGAATCCAGTATTTCGAAGTGTGGAAAATATACCATTTTACAAATTGTGTCACTCTTCGGTTACTTTTGAATGGTAGTTCACCGTTTTAGCTTTAAAAAGAAAAAAAAATCATGTATGGACTCTAAATATCCACTTCAATAATGCTTTAATCCGACTCCAATAAGATAAAGTGGTCTTGTTTCTATCGCTATGTAATGATGATAATAATTTATATATTTTGTATAAAGAGAGAGCGCGTTTAATACACTCAGCAAAAAAGTCGACAATCAATAAATATTTTATATAAATTTGTTTCCATATATTAACATGAATTAATACTCTTATATGCAATTGAAATCAAATAATTCATAGCCATTTAACAATAAATGAGTCTCTAAAACGAAATTGCAACAATGGGGCATCTGGCCATTCAAATATTGATGAGCATTTCCCTTTTGTCTAGTCATACTAAAACAATGAATAAATCAATAAACAATCACGAGAAACACAAAAGGAGAGGCATCTTGGCCATGCTAGTCATAACGGTACCATGCAGTGCTGTTACTACAGTTGAGATCCAGGGCATATAAATCCTCCTCATTGTTTCTCATTTATTGATTTTATTGTTGAACAAGTCTGTGTTACAGATGCACATGTTCATCAACATTGAATGGATTTTTGCTCCATTTTTTGAAGCTATTTTCTTAATCAGTCCTTCTAACGGTTAAATGAATGTGCCCATTCAAGGGTGAAAGTTCAAAACTTAATTTGGAATAACGTTAGATTATATGAGGGATTAACCAGCTGATCAGGTCATAAATGGCAAAACCAATCGTGTTAGTGTTTAATGAATTTCTTTAAGTATAATCATGGCAATTGTTTAAGTTTACACATCTTTTTTCCATCTATAGGTTTTTCCCAGACTTTGTATTGATCTATATGAGGGTTTGAGCCAGCAATGCGAGTTTATTATCATTTTTAATAGCTTGGTTGCTATCGGAAATTTGCGCAGTAAATGAATGTCTTTGGACCCATACCCCCCCCCCCCCCCCCCTCCCCTCTTTTTTGTTTGTTGCTGAATTCATTAGTCCCAAATCCCTATGGGCAAATTTTGACATAAAATAACATGAATGATCGTTATTTTATGGCCGTTTTGTCAGTGTGTGCATGACTTTGTATTTGCATCAAAGCGCAATGCTGTGTACGCTTTGGTAAAAATCGCAGTCATATTACGTGAACTGCATCCAATAGTGAAAACCACGCTCATTATGTGTACTGCGGAACATTTCAGGATGTCCATTCTAATATACAGTAGATGATTTCAATTGACATTTAATTAAACCACATTTTTCTCTCGTTTTGTCACGGACGGAATCACAGCTCCTCGATTGATCACACTTAACTTACTTCACCTCTCTCTCTCCTCTGAAAGGAAATTGCAAAAATGGGGCATCTGGCCATTCAAATGTTGATGAGCATCTCCCTTTTGTCTAGTCATATTAAACAATGAAGAAATCAATTAGAAAATCACGAGAAACACGAAAGGAGAGGCATCTCGACCATACTTTTAAAAACCATGCAGTGCTGTTACTACAGTTGAGATCCAGGGCATAAACCTTCCTCATTGTTTCTCATTTATTGATTTCATCGTTGAATATGTCTGTGTTACAGATGCACATGTTCATCAACAGTTGAATGGATATTTGCTCTTTCTTTTTCTTTTTGCCATTTTCTTAATCAGTCCTTCTAAAGTCACAAAGGTTCGTACGAACGATGTATTCGTACGAATCTCCATGTTTTTCCATTGTCTTACCGAATTTCCATTGTCTGAAAATCGTTCGTACGGCGTTCTTAGCAGTTCCTAATGGCATTTGTGACCGAGGCTTTCAATGAATGTGCCCATTCAAGGATGAAAGTTCAAAACTTAATTTGGAGCAACGTTAGATTATGAAGGGATTAACCAGCTGGTCAAGTCATAAATGGCAAAACCAATCGTGTTCGTATTTAATGAATTTTATTAAGTATAATCATGACAATTGTTTAAGTGTACACATCCTTTTCCATCTATGTGTCTCCCCAGACTTTTTATTGTTCTATGAGGGTTTGAGCCAGCGATGCGAGATTATTATCATTTGTAATAGCTTGTTTGCTATCGAAAATTGGCGCAATAAAAAAACGTCTTTGATCCTCTCCACTCCCCCCCCCCCCCCCCCCCCCACCCTCCTTTTTTTTTTTTTTTTGCTGGATTTATTAGTCCAAATCACTGTGGGCACAGTTTGACATACATTAAAATTTGCCCACATTTATTTTATCGCCATTTTTCTGTGTGTGCATGTATTTGCATCAAAGCGCAATATACGCTTTGGTGGAAATCGCGGTTATAACGTGAACTGCTTCCAGTGGTGAAGACCACGCTCATTATGTGTACTGTGGAACATTTAAGGATGTCGATTCTAATATTGATATTTAATTAAACACATTTTTCTCTCGTATTGTCACGGACGAAATCGCAGCTCCTCGATTGCTCACACTTAACTTACTTCATCTCTCTCTCTCTCTCTCCTCTGAAAGAAAATTGCAAAAATGGGGCATCTGGCCTTTCAAATGTTGATGAGCATTTCCCTTTTGTCTAGTCATATTAAAACAATGAAGAAATCAATAAACAATCACGAGAAACAACGAAAGGAGAGGCATCTTGGCCATGCCTGTCAAAACGGTACCATGCAGTGCTGTTACTACAGTTGAGATCCAGGGCACAAGCCTCCTCATTGTTTCTCATTTATTGATTTTATTGTTGAACAAGTCTGTGTTACAGATGTTCATCAGCATTTGAAAGGATATTTGCTCTATTTTAATTTTAATTTTGCCAGTTTCTTAATCAGTCCTTCTAGAGGTTAAATAAATGTGCCCATTAAAGGGTGAAAGTTCAAATTTTATCATAATTGATGTTGGTAGAGTGGTATTTCCTTTTACTCTTATATTATGTTTCATTATATTTTATTTACGGTTTACATGAACAATTTGGCCAATAAAGAGTGTCTTTTAAATATTTTTTCGTATATTTTCCCTTTTTTTTCTTCTCCTTTTCCCCCTTCTATATCTTGTCGGGCTAAGATTCGAGCCCTCAGCCCTTGGAGTGAGAGGAATCACTTTACAACGACACCTTCAAATGTAGAAGTTAGTATGAAAATAACTTAAATGTCACCAATAGTGATAATTAATTAGGAATAACTTAAGATGGTGACGGAAATTGCCAGATCAGATCATAAATGCCAAATCCAATTGTGTTTGTGAATAATGAATGTCATAAAGTATAATCATAGCAACTGATTAATTTAACCTTTTTTTCAATCGGGTTTTTCCCAGACATGTGTAACATGGTGGAATATTGGTCATGTAGTCCTTCTTTCTTCTTCTTGTATTCTCTCTCTCTCTCCCTCTCTCTCTTTCTCTCTCTCTCTCTTTATCTTTGTCTCTTTCTGCTGTATCTTTCTTTGTCTTATTTGGTTATAGATGTATTTATAAAATGTGCTGGCATGTCTAGTTGAAGCTATCTATTGAAGCTATCCTGTTCCCACACTGGGGTATAGCCTTTATGACCATATTGCCATTCACAGTATAAATCCATCCTGTTCGATACAATACTGATTACTAGCGTACTAGAATTTAATGCCATTCATAAATCTGTAATAGTAGAGATTAAGCTCTATGAAAGGGGATTTAGATATCAGACGGGCTCTTTGTGGTCATTCATGCTTTGTGACTATTCTTAGAAATATGCTCTTTGAAGAACACCTCATAGGACTGTGTATTTGGCCATGAGTGG
Source organism: Strongylocentrotus droebachiensis (assembly GCA_035222895.1). Classification (NCBI taxonomy): domain Eukaryota; kingdom Metazoa; phylum Echinodermata; class Echinoidea; order Camarodonta; family Strongylocentrotidae; genus Strongylocentrotus; species Strongylocentrotus droebachiensis. The sequence continues at coordinate 118,188 of JAVYIG010004848.1, forward strand.
TGACCTTGAACCAATAAGAGTAGAGTTTTAGATTAGACCCCTTCCCCCTTTTTAAAGTAATGACCAATAAAATGATCGGAGGAAAAGTCAAGTATGAATGTTAAATGAGGTATAAAAGTAGTTTGCAAGAATGTTTAGATCACTTGGCTCCACCCCGACTTGGTCTCCTCTACCTGTACCCCTGTCCTCCCATCTCCCTCAAGCTGTCCCTGCACTAACAACTAATTGCTGCATGTGAAAATCAACAAGTTCTGGACTCACAAAGTTATCGAAGTACAGCGTTGTTCCAGAATCGTTCAAGAAAGCCAAGTCACTTCAATCACCAAGTCGGGAATATTCAACTAAATTATACAACATACTTCGAGGGAACTTAATCTGAAAGTGTCAGGAACTGAATGATAAGGAGGAACATTGAGAGGAGGAACATTGATTGCAGATACGTCGGTAAATAGGTACCATTAACCCTATGCCAATTTGATGCTGTGTTCCTGATTTTGATCCTGAGTTCCTGAATTTGACCCTGTCGTCCTGATCCCGCAACTGTGTTCCCAATTCCGTTCCCGTCTTCGACGTCGTCATCTTTCCTGTTCCCATACCCGTAGTATCGTTGCCCATCTCTTTATCTCGTCTGCAACGGCCGAATCGGTACATCTACTTGAATCGCGAATAGTCTTCCGCGCTGTATGTAAGTGGCCACGGTACTAACACTTTCTAACTAACCTCCCTCTCCCCAGCCCTTAATGTCCCATTTATTTAGATTAACAAGTTAACCCTAATAAGGCCGGGGGGGCCATTATGGCCCCCCCCCCCTCCACGATTTTTCTGATTGTTTGAGAACGCATATGGATGGCGCCTCGCCGCTCGCTGACTTTTTTCTTTAGAGTCTTGCGCATCTTTAAAAAAAAAAAAAAAAAAAATCGGACCTATCGTTACAAGGTCACGTGACCTTTTGTCTTTGCATGTCAGCCCGAAAATCGCTCATTTTTGTGATTTGTGTACAAAACATATGGAAATGTCATTTTTCCTAAAAATAGATCAAACATTGGTTATTGGGTCTTGTTTAAAGTTTAGGTGGTTGTTTTGGGAGTCAAAATAGTTAAATTGTAGGAAGAAATGAAAAAAAAAAAAAAAAAACATAAATAAGTTTAAAAAAACAATGAAATACATAAGAAATTATCAAAACAAGAGATAACATAAGGAATAAGCTGGCTCTTCCAAATTTTTTTGTTGTATTATTGTTCTAAATGGTCTAATGAATATATGTAGTGAAAAAGAATGCTTAAATATGAATAATATAGGATTTATTGGTAAAAATGTGATTTTATGACGTTATTTGCATAAATTACCATAAATATGCAAATGAGGGATTTTTTTCAAAAAATTGAAATTATTATATTGTTCTATACACTTCACTTGACATGCGCGCAAATTTTCGCGGAGATCGGCCGTTTCACGGCCGAGATCTTAGGGGGGGGCCATAATGGCCCCCCCCCCGGCCGTAGTAAGACTTCAAATAGCCCGGCCTTATTAGGGTTAAGGCTTTTAAAGTATATTTTAGCTTAAGGTGTATTCTGATATTGATATATGTTGAACATAAGACAGAGATCTTATGGATTATTGATACTATTTTCATGAAATTGTTTGATAATAAATACTGTTAGAAGAATAGTTGATACAGGTCAGTGATTGGTAAATAAACATATTATATGACACCTTAATTGTGTCCCAGCGCTTTTATTCTTTGTCTTTATTTTTAATCGGTGGTTTATTTGAACTAACCCCTCCCCCGAGTGGAAGTCATAGCTAGCGGACCAATACAAAAACCTGATTTCACTCGGAGCTCGATTCTACTATTTCATTATAATAGAAAACGGCGTGGTGTGGGCGGTTAGACGGAACCCACGACCTTCTTTCGCGTTATCAGCACGATATTAAAAGCTCTCCAAATTCTTTTTCTTTTTAATTAATAATAATTGCATGTTTCCAGAAAGACTGGTATGATTATCCTGGTCAAGTTCAGCGCTTGGGCATGAGTTTAGATATCATTCCCTAATAGTGACCTTGTTTCCTTTTTGTTGATAATATTTTATATTATTGTATTTGTGTTATTATATTTCATGTGTGCAGAGGAATAGTTGATTGGTTCGGAAATTAATGATATATCATTTGGTTTTATCCTGATTTATTGCAAATCATTTTCTCATAGCAATCAGGTTTACGTAGGTCGTAGCCATGCGCAGAATAAGTTGCCTTTTCCTTTTTATGTTGGTTTCCGTGAATATGTTTGGCATGCCTCCGGTCAATAGACTTTGTTGTCAGCTGTGTGAGTGTGGAGGTGATGATGAAAAAGAAAAAGATGACACAATAGTTGAGATGTATACGTTGAAGAATTTAAAAAGTTCTGTATTTCAAAGCAGAGCAAAAATCAAGATCTAAACTGTCCTCATTCGGTTAGATTTTGTTGATCCATGATTATTGCACTGACTAACTATCCCCCTTTTTTGCTTTTGATTTATCTAAGGTAATTAAAATATGTTGTAGTAACATTATGGCAATTCCAAAAGTTTTAAATTACAATGATATAATTCTTTCTTTCCTTTCTGTTAGTGACGTGTAAGCCTTATTTAAACCCGAGTAATTCATCATAGTATTTTCAAAGATCAGGGATTTTTAATTGTGTCAGGGAGAAGGACCAATTGTTAGAAGTTGCGCAAATTAGTTTTGTTTTGAGGAGTTCAGGAGGGCACTCGCTCCGACTTATTCATATTTTAAGTTGGTAGGAATAATTATTTTTAGTGAACACATGATAGTTTGCTGCTACCAAATTAGAGATTTCGGGTATTGTTGTGATCGAGGTAATCGTAGGTACTGAGTATAAGAAGGCTTAGAATAGTTGACCAAATAAAGATGTGCGAGAAGATTTTCTTTAAATTAGATGTAGCATTTAAGTTCCAGCTAGGGTGGAGTTCAAGGAACTTCCACGTATTCCCCTTATCAAGAGCTCATTGCTGGCTTTAGTTTCTGCAACGAAATAAGTCGTAAATAGACATGATGCAGATAAGGTAGGAGTAGGCTGTTTTAAAGTAGTTTAGTATCGGAGATCATCATGTTGCGGTTAGTCTAAAAGAAAGATAATGTTGCGCATGGATGAGTTTTTTTAAAAATAGTTTTGTTAGTATTTTCTCGAGGAAAATATTAAGATGCTGCCTTTGTAGGAGCGTCCAGTCGTATATTTTTTTTTATGTGTAGTTGAATGTCTGATCGGATGTTTTAAAGTGGTCCACTTTTGCTTTGCCTTTTGTGCCATTTCTAGCCTGCTAGTTGTTGATATCACACATTTAATTCCATGGGATCTAGAACAGTTTCTTTCCAGGAACTATATCTTTTGAGAGTAAAACTAAAAGTATTCTTGTTGTGAAAAATTGTATATCAAAACTAATATCACACATTTAATTCAATGGGATATAGAACATTTTCTTTCCAGGAATTGTATCTTTTGAGAGTGAAACTAAAAGTATTCTTGTTGTGAAAAATTGTATATCAAAACTGATATCACACATTTAATTCAATGGGATATAGAACATTTTCTTTCCAGGAATTATATCTTTTGAGAGTAAAACTAAAAGTATTCTTGTTGTGAAAAAATTTTAGATATGAATTTTGGTAGAAAATGTTGGATAAGGGAAAATTTGATAGAGAATATATTTAATTTGCCATTTTGTTACTTAAGCATATACAACTGTTAAATGTGAGAAAATGTTCGGATTTAGATTTTTTTAAATAATTTTGTTAAAAAGTTGGAAATAACTTACCCAGGCCCCATCATAGATTATGAAGTAATTGCAAGGACTGTCCCATGGCAAAATGAAAAGGGAGATGACTTGATCCCGAGTTTAGGTATTATTTAGCAACCTGAACTAAATAATGATTAATGAAGACTGTGTGGTGATATATTTGTTGATGTTGTTTTTGTTGATGATGTTGAAAACAGTGATAATGATGATGAAGTGAAAGGTGGTGTTACTCCGTCCCCTACCCGTCCATGCGAGCAGCAAGAGGCCGCCTCAATTGAAGAGGAAGACTGTCCTCCGAGACGGTCACAAAGGTGCCAGCGCCCACCGGATAGGCTTATCTTTCAGAGTCAAGTGTATACTGGACAATAGTGTTGATTTTTAATTTCAATTAGGCCAGTCAATTCCAGATTGCACAGGTTCTGAAATTAGAGATGATGGTTCTCTTACTTCTGTAAATACAGATGAAATTAGAGATGATGGTTCTGTTACTTCTGTAAATACAGATGATATTGCGACTGAGGATAATGTAAGAAATTATGCCCCTGTAGAAGTTGACCCCTCTCCTGTCCCTTCAGATGACGAGCAAGAGACCGCCTCTGTTGAAGAGGAGGACTGTCCACCGAGACAGTCAAAAAGATGTTCTCGTCAACCTGATCGGTTAACGTATTATCAAAGCCAAATTGTCCAACCAATTGTTGGGAATAAATACAATTGTATGATGTTGTATGGACTGCTGATGATGCTGCTTTTGAAGTTTGTGTTTGTTTTGTTTTCACCAGTTGAGATTGTTGTGAGCGTGATGTTGATATCGGTGATTCCGATAATGTCATCTTTTCCCATAGTAAGAGAACAGTTAGCCTTCTTTTTTGGATCAGAAATTGTGCCTACATATAGGATACAACCTGAATTCATTAATGGGAGATAGGGCTTGTTATGATATTGTTAATGACAAAAACTTAGGAGAATGAAGTTTTTTTGATTTAATAAATTGCTATTCCTCTGAATAACATGATATTTAGCTCTATATTGTATTAATATAGATAGTGTACTTTGTTGATTTATTGTCTGAACATGGCTGGAGCATGTCTCACTATGCCAACCAAACCCGATTGGTTTGATTTAAAGCTTTAGACTTTGTCATTATTTTGTTGGTTGATCTATCAATTGATCATTTCTTTCATAAACAATGTCCAATAGACTGCGGACATTATTATTTATTTTGTTTTAGCAACGCATATTAAATGATTGATATCATTGAAGGGTGCATAAATGATACCCTCGTTTCACATTAATTTAGTGAACAGGTTACTTTTAAAAGTAAGCCATATTTATTTTGTTTTGTTCACGTTTGAGTTTGAAGATTAGGAATATGATTGAATATTCCATAGATTATTACAATGGAATTATAAGGGCAGTTTTAAAAAAGAGAGATCGATGTCATAGACCATTTTACATTTCACTTTTTATTCAAATTTGATTGTAGTTTGGAGGAAATGATGATTTTACCATATTTGTATCTCATGGCACTTTTAGTGTGCTTATGTCGTATTTGATATTAAGGCGAACTTAAATAGTTCCGTTTGTTTTATTTTGATTGTTTTAACTTGTTACCTGTTACATCAGAGTCACATGAGTTGATAGTCAGATTTTTTGATAATTATTATATTGAAACCTAATTGAATTTTTGCATTCGATATTTAAACCATGTTTGATTTGAATTGCTGTTGTAGTAAGACGAAGTGATAATAGAAGTATAATCACTCTGAGTGGAAGTGAATATCAGACCAATTCACACATGTGGAGTGTGGAAGAAATTATTTTGGATTGAAATCGTTTACTGATGTGTTTTCTATATATACTTTCGTATATTCTAAGTATATATTTTGTATTTGATTAACAAGATTTTAAGCAAGGTCACTAGTAAAATAAGGTATCTTACAAGGTTTCATGAAAGATTTGTGATATATGTACAGCTATAGTTTTATTGGTGTTCAATATCAATTCAAAATTACTATTGCATAATTTTAGAATTATTATTGGGAATGGCGCGGACGCCATTCTGGTGGCAGAGGGGAAGGTGTAACATGGTGGAATATTGGTCATGTAGTCCTTCTTTCTTCTTCTTGTATTCTCTCTCTCTCTCCCTCTCTCTCTTTCTCTCTCTCTCTCTCTTTATCTTTGTCTCTTTCTGCTGTATCTTTCTTTGTCTTATTTGGTTATAGATGTATTTATAAAATGTGCTGGCATGTCTAGTTGAAGCTATCTATTGAAGCTATCCTGTTCCCACACTGGGGTATAGCCTTTATGACCATATTGCCATTCACAGTATAAATCCATCCTGTTCGATACAATACTGATTACTAGCGTACTAGAATTTAATGCCATTCATAAATCTGTAATAGTAGAGATTAAGCTCTATGAAAGGGGATTTAGATATCAGACGGGCTCTTTGTGGTCATTCATGCTTTGTGACTATTCTTAGAAATATGCTCTTTGAAGAACACCTCATAGGACTGTGTCTTTGGCCATGAGTGGTGACCTTGAACCAATAAGAGTAGACTTTTAGATTAGACCCCTTCCCCCTTTTTAAAGTAATGACCAATAAAATGATCGGAGGAAAAGTCAAGTATGAATGTTTAATGAGGTATAAAAGTAGTTTGCAAGAATGTTTAGATCACTTGGCTCCACCCCGACTTGGTCTCCTCTACCTGTACCCCTGTCCTCCCATCTCCCTCAAGCTGTCCCTGCACTAACAACTAATTGCTGCATGTGAAAATCAACAAGTTCTGGACTCACAAAGTTATCGAAGTACAGCGTTGTTCCAGAATCGTTCAAGAAAGCCAAGTCACTTCAATCACCAAGTCGGGAATATTCAACTAAATTATACAACATACTTCAAGGGAACTTAATCTGAAAGTGTCAGGAACTGATTGATAAGGAGGAACATTGATAGGAGGAACATTGATTGCAGATACGTCGGTAAATAGGTACCATTAACCCTATGCCAATTTGATGCTGTGTTCCTGATTTTGATCCTGAGTTCCTGAATTTGACCCTGTCGTCCTGATCCCGCAACTGTGTTCCCAATTCCGTTCCCGTCTTCGACGTCGTCATCTTTCCTGTTCCCATACCCGTAGTATCGTTGTCCATCTCTTTATCTCGTCTGCAACGGCCGAATCGGTACATCTACTTGAATCGCGAATAGTCTTCCGCGCTGTATGTAAGTGGCCACGGTACTAACACTTTCTAACTAACCTCCCTCTCCCCAGCCCTTAATGTCCCATTTATTTAGATTAACAAGTTAAGGCTTTTAAAGTATATTTTAGCTTAAGGTGTATTCTGATATTGATATATGTTGAACATAAGACAGAGATCTTATGGATTATTGATACTATTTTCATGACATTGTTTGATAATAAATACTGTTAGAAGAATAGTTGATACAGGTCAGTGATTGGTAAATAAACATATTATATGACACCTTAAATACTATATTGTGTCCCAGCGCTTTTATTCTTTGTCTTTATTTTTAATCGGTGGTTTATTTGAACTAACCCCTCCCCCGAGTGGAAGTCATAGCTAGCGGACCAATACAAAAACCTGATTTCACTCGGAGCTCGATTCTACTATTTCATTATAATAGAAAACGGCGTGGTGTGGGCGGTTAGACATGTATTGCTCTGTATATATGGTTTATGCCAGCAATGCGGAATTATTTTTTAATAGCTTGTCATCGGAAATTGGGGCAATAAATAAACGTCTTCGAACCCCCCCCCCCCCCTCTTTTTTCTTTTCTTTTTGCTGGATTTATTAGTCACAAATCACTGCAAGAAAAACTGTGACATTCATGAACATTTATGACCGTAATTTAATGGCTATTTTTTAGTGTGTGCATGTATTTGCATCAAAGCGCAATGCTGTATACGCTTTGGTGGAAATCGCGGTCATATACGTGAACTGCATCCAACAGTGAAGACCACGCTCATTATGTGTACTGCGGAACATTCAACATGTCCATTCTAATAAAGAGGTCTTCAGTTGATATTTAATTAAATCACATTTTTCTCTCGTTTTCTCACGGACGAAATCGCAGCTCCTCGATTGCTCACACTTAAAGGGATCCGGTAACTTTGTCTCAGATTCTGAAACAAAATCCTGGATTTAGTTCATGCTGCAATGATAATTATAAACCTTTAGGTCAGTCAGGAACCCCATGACTCTTACAAGCCGATCACCTGTCTGTTTATCAAGATATTTATGATTAGAAATCGAAATCAAATTTTGCGTTTTCCTAACGGTTTTCCTCACACTACAATCTACTGGGGAAAATGAGTATGGTAAAACCGGTCACATAAAGATTTTTACTTTTTGAGGCATTTATTGATCATTTTGAAGCGCAATTTCTGTAAGGCTTCAATATTACACCAGCTCACAGACACTGATAACATGTAGGGCCGTGCATCTCAGATTTAACATTGTTAAACGATGCCTTTAACTTACTTCATCTCCCTCTCCTCATGAGATTCACTTTACCGCGTTCACGGGAATACTAATCGTTTGGCGAGAGACAGAAAGACATTTATTGAATTATACGAATAAAACCCTTCTGGCTCTCAACAGACGATATTGGATTTTGTTGCTAATTGACGATATACTCGTCCTCATGTAACCATGGTAATACAGTGCTGTAGAGCTCGGGGTAATTTTGTGATTTGGAAGCGCAGAATTAAAAGCAATCGGCTGTAATATAGGCCAAGTCAAAAATCAATCGGTTCAAGGTGACCTTGCCGGCAGATTCGTTTCCAAAGTATAAGAAAATGATAATAATAAATCATGATATCTGACTGAATCTAGGACAAAGATCGTACACTTTTGTTAATGCGATTTGAAAATTAAGCTGAACCTGCGATTTCGTTAATAATTCTGATTTTTTATTCGAAAGTGGGTCAGACGGTTATGACAATTTTTATTGTTTAGCACAACAATGCATTATAGATTATTTTGATGATGATGTGCTTTTGCTTATAACTATCGAAATGATAAATGATATTTAATTCAAAATGGGTCGCAGCATTTTTATTGTGGTTTGAAATCAGCAGTGCATAATTAATAATATACCTGACTCGATTTTGTTTGCTCATGGTAGGTATAAAAACAAAATCAACCCTGGTAGTTGCCATCATTTACTGTATATGTGTATATTCACACAAACCTTTGACATGACAACTCAGAGTGCCGCGTTTATTGAAGAAATGTAATTACAGAAAAAAGAATATAGGCCTAGGTCATTTTTGCCAACTGTCCGATGCATTTTGGTCATAACATCCTGTCCCCTTTCCCTATTTTTCATCATCATGATTATGAGATAATGAGGAGGAAAGAACAGTTAAAATACAGCAATGACGACCTATAGTGTTGAGATATCATTAGTTTCAAATTAGGTGTCTGACATAATAAGGACCCTAGAAATATAACCAGTGAAAAAACACTGTGGGAATACATCCGTATGTCACCTTCTGTCTTAATGAGCAATTACGTCTGTTTGTGGTTAGTTTCCATGGAAACATATTGGATATATACTCATCAGAAAATCACGGAGTTCTGTTTATTATGTAGTTCTTATCTTGTAGCGATGTTTCTCTCGTATATGCTAATGATGAAAGAGCTTTCTTTTGTTAGTAAGACTGATACACTGGTAGGATTATTCCTTTAAATGCATTGTGCGCTGATAACGGCTGCCGGAGCTAGAGCTAGGGTAATAATTTCCAAAGCTCTTTGGAAGCGCATAGAGACGTAATGTGATATGCGCTATAGAACCGAATATTGTTATAAGTATTGTCTGATTGTAGTCGAAGGTGTGTGTTTATAATTTTTTTTTTTTTTTTTTTATAGACGTGTATCAATCAGGGCTCCAATATACAAAGAGTTGCGATTGATCCAAATCAATCGCAAGTCATCCAATCAATCGCAAGTTTGCTGTCTCATATCTCTTACGTATATAGTTGTGATTGATATCAATCGCAAGTAAGTTACGATTAATGTCAACTCTCTATATATTAAAGGGACTATGTCCCATTTGCAGGCCAAAAAAATGAAAAAGTTAAATTCCAACTGCATTTGAAAGATAATACTAATTTAGAACTTCCCTAAAAAAGGTGGGGCTTGAAAATGCCTTCAAGTGGGAAAATAACGACTATTCGTTGTCAAATCGACTTTAGGGCTATAGAGCCCAAAAGTAATAGTCTTGATTTTCAGACAATTGTACCGAATGGTCATACGTTTTATGCTGCGCAAAGATTCAATCAGTTTAATCTTGGCCATCACAAGAAGTGGGTTATTGATGTAGACAAATACTCATGTACCCTTTACAACTCTTTTCATGTATGTTATTACCAAAGAAGAAAAAAAGCCAGTCAGTCACTCAATAGTGTCTGACAGTGAAGTCTAGCAAGTAAACGGGTTTACTTGCATAATTTGAATATGAGGACACTGCTAACGTTTAAATTTCACAGATAGGACATACATGACATATTCATAATTCCTGCAAAGTTCTACAGCATTTGATGTTGGCTGCAAAAGGGACATAGTACCTTTAAAGACGGGGCCACAATATGATTATTTACGTCTGCGGCCGACGTACTGTAAATATCATAAAGGAAAATTGGTATGTAACTTTTCAGTTTTACATTAATACGGAGCTACAATACAGTGTAGACAGGGTCATACATAATAAGGGGGAATTCAAGCTATCTATATAATAGCAGCAAATCGCTTTGAAGACAAGCAGAAAGACCAGAGAATCCGATTGGTGAAGTTTGAGCGAAATTGGCTCTTCCCCGACCATTGGCCTTCTAAATCTTGAGAGCAATCGAAATACGGGCACCTTTAAAGTCAATATTATGTCATTTTGTCATTATCATAATACTTACCAAAGATATCGAGATTACATTAATACACTATTTCTCTGCCCGAATATGAGATGATGGTTGCTGGAATATAGTGGTAAGTAATTTTGAAATTATAATTATGATTATTAATGGCTGGGTATATTAATGGCCAACGTCAAAATTCAGGAAGGTTTCCCCTTTGTCCTTCGGCTAAAATCAATATGCATTCTTTTGTGCAGATTGACATCGACCTATATATTTTATCAATACATTCAGTTTTCAGTTTCAGTTTCAGTATTATTCGTTTTATTCACTCGTCTCACGCAGAAAGTAGGCCTAAAATTAATAAGATTTTATGAATGATCCTCGGACAATATCGCAAGGTGAATAATAAGAAATTCTGTCAAAGTTGACAGGCGTCACATAGAAGTTAATCGTTGTTAGGATGTTCATGTCAAGTTGTTTGCTTTCACTTGAGAGTTTAAGAGGCTGATAATTGATGAAGAACGCGGATGTGTCTTCAACCAACTGACGTATACAAACATCGCCCATTTACAATATGACAATGGTGTCGATCATGATGATGACGATGATGATAATGATGATGATGGTGATGATGAAGATAATAATAATAATAATAGTACAAAAAATAATAATGATAATTATAATTATCGTCGTCATCATTATAAATGACATCGACGACGACATAATACTCTCCCTCAAAAAAGAGTGAATTTTCAATCTATTTTCACTTTCTCGGGAGTGACGTCAGGGAACACTCGTTTAGGAGTGAATATCGATTGATTTTTAGAGTGCTCTCTAAGAAGAAAAGAGTGAATGTTCACTCTATTTTCACTACATTCCCCACTCCCTGAGGAGCATTCCAACCAGGCGCTATCTCTATATACGCTCAAAATGCTGAGCAAACTACATTGACGACTAGGTGAAGAGTGGAAAATAGATAATAAATGTCTTGCCAGAGGATGTTAGAGCCGGGCTAGGATTTGAATCCTCAACCCTGGATTGAGAGTCAAGTGAACGAACCACTGCACCACGACACCTCTACAAGAATGATAAACATAATGACATTATTATAGAAATCATAGTCATTAGGCGGTGTCAGAGAGGCCAAAAATCCGGAATTTAGTTATCCTCTTAATTATTGCTGTCTGTCATCAATTATTATCCCTTCAAAAATCCTCTAACGAAGCAAGAAATTCTCCCTTGAAAGGATTTTTCAAGGGGGTTTTTAAGGGAGTTTTCTGTGTGACACCGCCTATTGTGATGCTTTACATTATAATGTTTAAGACTTCAAGTGCATAATGTGAAAGTGTTCACAAATCTAAAGTTCGCATCATATTGTGGGAAAAGGCGCAAATTCCCCGACTTAAACGGATAAAGGAAACCACCCCTTCGTGATCTTCTTGATATAGCAAACAGTACTTGATTTTAACGGATGTGGTTTATTCGTTCTCGGCTGAAAATCTGTTTTGTTAGAGCGGACTAAGTTAATATGGATTAACCTAGTTCGTTGACTAAATCTTGTGCAAACCAACGTGTCAACGACCTAACTTCAAAAACAATAATTAAACTACTAGTGTTATCGTGTATCCAAAAAAATAAATGAAATTAATGAATAAATGAACAAGAAATGAGAGATTAATGTCATTTCTTCAAGAATTATGGTAATTAAAATGAAATTAAGAGGTTGTCAATTTAGTGCTACATAGATCGGTTTACCATTTCTATTTCGAGATTGAAACCAAGACTGAAATGATTACGCTTAAATGTTAAGCGGCCAGTCGTTTATTATATTATTTGCAACATAATATGAGCCTTTAGTTATACAGAGGAAACAGGTTTCACAAATTGATTGGTTTTGATTACCAATTTACCATAATGTTCTAAATAGAAAAGTTAAGTGGATATAAGCACTAAGCTCAATATTTATAAATGGAATAGTTAAATTTATGTCGTCTCTCTCTCTCTCTCTCTCTCTCCTTCTCTCTCTTTTTTTTTCTCTCTCTCCTATCTCTCTCCTATCTCTATCTGTCTCTTTCTCTTTCTCTCTCTCTCTCTCTCTCTCTCTCTCTCTATTTCTCTCTCACTCTCTCTCACTCATCATAATGTAATAGCAAATGAAGATGTACACAATGTTGCATGCTACATAACTTACCGATGGTGGTAATGGTCGTCATACTGAAGAGCATAGCGCTGGTGAGATTCCAGGTTCGACCCACCAGCAGAGAATCCATCCTTCCAATCGTCATACCAGAACGTACCATCATCTTCATCACAACATCAAACTGTTCATCCATCTCTTCCATCATAGCATCATCATCATCACAAGCTTCACTGCTTCCGTAAGGCACCACATTGTCACCCTTCATGCTAGAGGAACTCGTCCGACCCATCGCATCTTGAGGAGGAAGGGGCGTGGACCCTGAAGAGGTGCAGGTTGTTCTATTGATGGCGATCCCCCTCATCTTCACCTTGGCTTCTTCAAGTTCTCTGTAGCATTCGAGAGAGCAGCTGTTCTCCAGCGTGTAGAAGACCCACGCCCCGAAGCCCAGGTACACGAAAAGCACACCCAAGAGCACTAGGTGCGGGATGACGGCCCGGACAACTTTCTTCACCGCACCCAGGATAGAGTGTCCCTCCTTGAGCTTGGTGATCTCCTCGGACTCGTTCTCCGGGTTCCTAGTCTGCCGACGAGATCGTCTGGTGGTCATTTCCCGGGTCATGGCGCTCATGGGCATGCCTGACATCTCCGGCTGTAACATCTTGGTGGTCGGGTATGTTCTTCCACTGGTTGATATGCTTTTGGGATCTCCTGCAGTGACGTCTGCTGTTATAGTGTACGCGGCAGCTCCTTGTTTATCTCTGTAGCATAATAATAATGATAACAATTAATGATGAAGATGCTGTTGATGACGATCATGATAATAAACTAAAATAAAGTATGCTGCAGAAAACTTTCATCCGTTGGGGTGCTCATAACATGTACTTAAACCTTCTACTAACCTTTAAAAAGTAGTAGACAAGCTTCCATTCACTTAATAATACATGGACAAGCCAAGTGATTCTTTAGTCGGTTTCTTGCTGACTGCTACCTCGAGATCACTCGAGCGACGATAGGTATTAGTGAATAACCAGTGGAAGGATTAATCTTAGATCGGGAAATCTCATTCAGCAGTTGCAAAGCACGCATTTATAACAACGGACGGGATGGTGCTCCTATTATAGACTTTGAAAACAGGACGCACTGTAGTCTGGCTGTCACCTCTTCGCTCCAGTGATCTCGAGGCAGCAAACAGCAGGAATAAAACTTGTATGAAGATTCCCTTGCAGTGAGAAAGTCCACAGGTCTGAGTGGATGAGAGCTTGCCTACTTCATTTAAGTTGGTAGAAGCCTAAATTACATGTTAATTTAGGCCTACAAATACATTATTTGGTTAATCGGAGAAGTGATTCAGGAACAGATATCCAGAAAATGTAATTTTTGTGTTTCGAAATTCAGAATGAAAATTGCCATGTATAGGTCAGGCAAACCTGCGACAAGCTAAATAGGTTTTCAGGAAAAATGTTGATAAAAATGCAAACCACAATTCAAATTAATTTCCAAATGATATGTTCAAGAGAAGCATAAACATGCATGTAAACGATGAATTAAAAAAAGTCGTCATTAATATAACTCCACAGAACTGTGCAATTAAACTTATAAAACATTTTGATTGAAAATTAATTGAACAGAAAGTTCAGCCCGGTTGCTAAACATTCAGGCTTATTTAAATTTTTGACGAGATTTTATGGTAACTCTATGTAAACTGTGGGACTATAGTTACTCTAGACAGTGACGTCACTGGGACAGAGTGCATGGTGGGGGGGGGGGGGGGGGGGGAGAGAAAAAGTGAGAAAAAGTAAATTGGAACCGAACCGGAGAATGGGGTAAAGGACGAGAAAAGAAGATCCCTGGACCACCCCCCCCCCCCCCCCCCCCCTGTACACATTCCCCTTCAATGAGCGGGTTCATGCTTCGCCACTGCCTATGTAGAGAAAACACTGTATATTTTTAAAGTACTAATCAAACAATATTACAATACACATGTTTATAATTTCGCTTAATTGTTATGATTACCGTTAATACTAACTTAAATAATATAGGGTTAGGCGTTAATCAACTCAGAAAGCCGCAATACATGTTAGTAAGTACATAAATGACAATACATAATGCTGTGTAAGGGTTAAAGTGAAATTATTATCGTCACTCACACACAGACAATGGTATTCTGGTTGTCACGTGATCACAACAAAAATGCAGACAACACGTCAAGCGAGGTCAAGCGAGGTCAAGGCCTGTGTAAACAAAGATTTGAAGAAAAAAAAAACATATATATAATCAATAAACACTCGAAAGAGTAACGCCTAAAATTGTATTCATCGCGACGGTATTGTGGTCACGATAATGAAGTTATGTATATATTGATTTAAAACGAAATTGTACAGAGTTTAGAGCGGACACACGGTAGTACTGGCCTCCTATTTGATACCAGGTGGATGCATGGTAGCTATACATTGTATATGAACCCATGCATGTTTTAGATGAAACGTTTCCATAGCAAGGTATAGTCTCTTGGTAGAAAATGCTTGAGTGGTAATAGTAAAACACAAAACAATTTAGAATCCACAAAATTACTTCAGGTATCTCGACTGGGGATTTTTTACAAAATAGTCTTTGAATTTGAAGAAAATTAGGATACTTTATGCATGCTTGACAAAACGAATGTTTAGAATTTAGATCACTTCTAAAAACAAAAGTGTTAACGTTAACCATAGCCGTATCTATTATATTTTTCAAATATAAAATAACTATTGGACTACTTTTTATTGCAACTCAATAAAACACTAATTTAATTCAGTATATACAGTTAAGTGAAGAGTGAGGGTGAAAAACATATTTTGTAAAAAATCCAAAAAAATCCCCTTCTTACGAAATGTAGAGAAACAGGATATCATGAAAATGAATTGCCTTTAGGCGAAGTGTAATGGTTTCTTATAGATAATAAGTATTTGTTAAACTTTTTGTTTAACATTGTAACACTTTGAATACTTCTCTCCTCCAGTAATAATATTTTAGGATATTGCATTTCAATTTATTACAACAAATCTATATATCGTATATAGTTCTTAGTTTATTTGGGTGTTTTTCTGCTGATTTTCTTGAAAAATAATTCTCTCATCACCTTTTTCGAAATCTATACAAAACTAAAAATGTTTAAATTGTAACTTTGTTCCCACTGACTCAAGCTCCATGTATTTACTTTTAAAATAGTGATGATTATACTTAGTCTTTTTAATAATATTATATCTTAATAATTATCTTTGAATGTATTCTCGTATATGTAGTAATTGTTTTAATATTGCTACGTGTCTCACGTGCTGCTATTGTAAACTATTGTAAACTATTGTAAGCTATTGTAAACTGAATGTCATAGAGCTCTCGGGCTGCTATTTTCAGTATCTGTAATAAACCATTCAATAAATAAATAAACAGACAGCTTGAAAGTGATATATCTCAAGTACATAATCATTTATTACTTTCGAAATCCCCAATTGAATTGCCTTGTAAGTACTTAGTTAAGTGCATGATTGATGGTTATAATAATGTTATGGTTAAGGTACAATGTATTTTATCGCTGTTGCAGTGCTTTAATTTATTGTATAACATGTACAATAGTTTAGAATGACTGAAAATTGTGCCTGTTCGAATACTGATACCAGGAAAAGTTTATAAATTATCAAAGTTGTAATCAGTATAATACAAACGTTAAAAAATACACAAAGCTACACGTCTTAAATGCCTTCTCAGAAACTATGTACAAATATATTTTTCTTCAAATGTGAAAATACATTTGATGTAAATTCATATTTTAAAGCTATCATCAGAAACATAATCACTTTCATGATCATGCAATTTGAGCGGTAGATGCTTACGCCATACACTCTCGACGGTTAAGTAGGCATAAAGTTTAAAACAACATGAACATTAATTCATCTTCAATCACGTGAACAGTTGAGGACCCGGAGAAAGGGGAAACTTGAGGTACTTGAGATCGAAATTGTATTGTGTCCCTATATACCTAAGTACCCACTTGAGACTGCTCCCGATCTATACACCATTGTTTGTTCAATAATACATGGTTATACATGTATTATTGTAATTCTTTACAAAGCAGCAAGATACTTAAACCGAAATGACTCTGATATCGACGGTTATTCCGCTGGGACTATACATCTGGCTGACTGGCTCCACTACGGGGGAATGTTGCAAAATAAATGTCAGTTGTATTTAAGATTTCCCCATACCAGACTGTTATTTCTGCCTACAATTTACTCTACATAGACGGAAGTGAAAATCCACTCTTTCAGGACTTGTTTGGGTTTGGAGTGGAATTCTACATTCTACATACTGGAATCCAATCTCAGAAAAGTATACCACTAAATAGGTGTGGATTCAATTACATTCTTAGAGTGCATTTACCTCCGAAGAGGAGCGAAGGCATCCCTAATATTAAATTTATAATGACTAATAAAAGAGTGGACTCCTGTTTTATTAAAGAGAGTGTACGCTACATTTGGGAAACATTGGTGAAACTCGGTGTTGTCAGATTGCAGTGGAAAATTCCTAAATCATATGACGTAACAATAGACAAATGTCGCCGTGATCCGCGGGGGCGAACATTTAAGCATGTACAGCTGTGGAAAAAAGTTATCATAACGTATAACTACCCCGGGATAATGACATTTGTGGTTTCATGAGTTAAACCGGTTATGATAGTGCATTATAAATGGCGTCAAAGGCAATGGTACAAGTTCGAATTGTTTTTATTATGGTCTAAAGTCAATTCAAAATAGATCTGTCCCATGTCAGGTCATTTCCTGTACATCATGTATACGTTGAAACAAGATAATTCTAGGCGTCAAAGTTTGGGGATTCATTTCCGCATGTTCCTAGAAGGTGAAATTATAGAGCCATTAATATAATTGATTTCAAAGTGGCTGAAGTGTAATGAATTGTTGTTAAATACAACGAAATGTGAATTTGTGCTATTTGGGTCAAAGAAAAAGTTATCATATTTTGAAAATGTTCCAGTTTTTATTGATGGAAAGTATTTAAAACGGGTTGCCATAAAAACAAATATCTATATGTGTCATTTTAACACCTTCTTTAAGTTAGGACGCCCATATTGCATCTGTGAAGAAAAAGATAATTTGTAACTTTTACTGTTTGAAGGGAATTTAAAAGGCCTTTTGTGAACAAGAAAACTGCTGTCATGTTGTATAAAGCACAGTTTCAGCCTCACTTTGATATCTGTTTCATCGACTGGTATAATGCTAGTATAATTTTAATCAAACAGTTACAAGTATTAAAAAATTGGGCTTTACGCATTGCTCTGAAAGTTGATACCAAATTTAGCTCCCACCTTTTATATACATAGTTGGATCTTGATCGCCTTGAATTACATTGGATAGTACAAGCTGTATGCTTCTTCTTTTTTAAATTATTGCACAAATTCTTACCACATTTGTTATGCTCCAGAATTCATTTGAAAGAAAACGTATCCTATGTACATTCGTAAACCCAAAAACAAATTGTAACCGATTGTGTAGCATTTATGCCAGTACCAAATTATTTAATCAATTGCCATGTATTTCACGTGCTAAGCAAGATTACAAAAAAAAATTATTAGAGAACTTGCGATTGATTATGATCAATCGCAATTCTTAATAATACGGGGCTCTAACCATAATGATATTGACATCAAAAGTGTTATTTCGCTTCCTATTTAGTTTTATGGGACCTTTAATAGATAACAGCCATTTATTTATTTATTTATTTATTATTCATTCGGCAATTCACAACAAATATAACAATGTAAATATGAGTAAACAAATATTAAGAGAATGTAAATTATAAATGTACAATCTTCCTGGAGGTCCTCTGAGTGCATCAGTTGGCTGCCAGGGAAGAGGAAAGCCATTGAATTAATACAATGGCAAGATATACTAAAATCCGTTAAGTGGTGAGTAACGTATGTGGTATATGATAGCTTGCATTTACCTATATAATTAAGGACATAAGTGTTATTCACTAGATGTTGATGCTTTTAATGCAATCGCCAATCAAACTTGATAATAAGCTGCTTCAAAATAAGTTTGATAGAGTCGAAAATATTGCTTCATCAGAAATATATTTTATTAAAATCAGTTTCTTATATTTTATGAGATATTTGAATCTGGTTCGCAGTCACGACTAAAGTATGACTAACAATATATTACAGAATTCATGCAAACCTCAAACAAACACAAAAAGAGTAAAAAGCTCTCTTCAAATGAAATTGAGAGATGATTATATCATTTTTTCAAAGATATTATTCATTTTGTGACTGTTTTTATTTAAAACATTTGTATCTCTTTCCATTTGAAACATATAATTATACAGTCTGGTAAATCGAATTTCTAAACACAAACTTTTGATTAAAGACCTACCGTCAAAATCATTTTTAAATCAATGCATCTTGGTCAGTTTCGTCTGTAGTCTGAATTTCCGATGTAAGTGTTTACATACTCTTCTTTGTTTACATGCACCGAGTCAATGCCCATGTGAATTAAACAAATCGATTATAGTCTGTCTGCAAATCTTTATTGTGGTATTGAACAAAAACAAATTCATAAAAACAGGCAAATATTTATCTTCACAGCCAGCAGAAAATGGGTTCAAAGGGCCCTATAAACCCCATATTTATTTTAATAGCAAATGCCTAAACTATAGGAACTTTAATTGAATTGAACACTCTCTTATAAAATCTTTTCCTCGGCGCCTGATACTACTTCACATCAAAATGCAGCCATTGGCAGCAATGAACACAGTCACTGCACTCGGTTAAAAACACTTGCAGAGAATGAAATAAGTAATGTGTTTTTTAAATACTCACCTAGCCATGATTTCGCAGAATATAACGGTACTATAGCTGAAACTCTTTAAATTAATTGGGCTTTCAAAGAAAACTTGGAGTGCTGGTGAGAGTGTGCACGCCTCGAGAAATGTGTGAAGTCCTCCTTCAGTTTTTATCGAAGTCCGATGCACCGTTTATAGCTGCAATCAGTCTTCAGTTGGCTGTCGAGTCGGAACAAACAGAATAAATGAACACTTCACAGAAATTAATTGCCAATTTTAATAGCACATGATGGAAACCGCCAGTGAAAACACTACAAGAGCACTGGGAATCGAGACACTCGAAAATATCATTTAGTTTGGTATGTGTAAATGCTGGATGAGTAACTAAAAGCAGAGAGCTTGTGTGGTTCGAGCTTTCTGCATGTCACGTATCAATGACCTGAGGCTGTGGTGTTTTGAGTTGTTACGAGCATTGTATATCTTGTGAACGGATATGTGAGTGCCCTTTTCCTTCCTATGTTTTTGCTAAGTGTATTGAATGGCGTAGCGCGAATTTGTTCGGCAGTGGGGGTAGGGGCGGCCAGGGGGCGCTGAATGGAGGAATGGAATGTAAAGCAGCGGAGGGAAAGGTGAGGGTAATACAGGGATCGTATCATCTTCTTCTCTTCATATCGATCTTATTTTAAACCTTGCTCAGTTTATTATCTATAGAAATTATATTAGAGAATGTTTTGGAAGTGAACAGCACAGGATACATACAGTATATTTGATCAAAGAATTAAAGGTAGAAATATGCACCTGTCTCGATATAAAATGTAATCAAAAGAAATTCTATAAAGCTAAGTAATACAAATATTTTCAATATTTTTTAGTTAGTGATTATGTCACATTAGTTTAATGTTTTGTACTATTAAGATATGTTACAATTGCATGAATGCTGTACATAAATATTGTTGTAAATAGCTTTTATTTTATGATATGAACAAATAAAGTCCCTCTCTCGCTCTCTCTCTCTCTTTCTTCTTCTTCTTTTTCTTTATTTTTTAATTTTACATAGGCCTAATTATTATTGTTATCAGTATTATTATTATTATTATCCTTATTATAATCATTATTATTAGTAGTATTCTAGTGATCCTCAAGGGTTATGCAGCCTATCACGAAGATGAAGATAGCAAGAGGTGTGAGGAAGACAAATGAGGTTTAATGGGATAAGTGTATTAGATGCCTCAGGAGGAGCTTCCCTGTGTCAGCATGCAGGCACTTTTGCTGGAAGACTGTTCTATTCTGAGATACGGTGTTGGGCTTACTGTCGCTTCTGGCTCTCTCTCTCTCTCTCTCTCTCTCTCTCTCTGGCTCTCTCTCTCTCTCTCTCTCTCTCTCTCTCTCTCTCTCTCTCTCTCTCTCTCTCTCTCTCTTCTTCTTCTCTTTCTCTCCCTCTCCCACGACTCTCTCTCTCTCTCTCTCTCTCTCTCTCTTCCTTTCTTCCGTCTTTTTCAAGTCAATGGGGTTGAACCTGAAGTTATGAAACTGGATAGATGTATAGCATTAATGCTTTTAAATGTTTTTTGTATCTAATAATATAATCCTAAGGCAGCACAAGGGTGTTAAAAGAATTGAAATCATTATCATCTATAAGCATCTTAAAAATGAAAGAATCGAATCGTAGTGCCACTTACAATATACAAGCATAATTATGTACCAGGAACATTTTCCAAACAATATATCATCAGCACTTAAAAATGATTAGGACTAGCTCACATGACAATGACTTATAATAAACAAAGGCTCCGTGATTTACAGTAATGTTACAGTGATAACCATAAAACACTTCAATGCTATTATCTTCCTCTGCATACACAGTAAAAATGGCAATAAAATATCATAAGGGTACGTAATCACTACCATAGTTTTCAGAGAACTGATTTATCATGCATGCTAATTTATAGGCTGTGCGGTACTCAGAGATGTACAGTTCTCGTGTGATGCCAAAATAAACTACTTAAGTGTAAATTTAACAATTAAACTACAGATAAAGAGATAACTAAATATATACATGTATATAAATGAATAATAAAATAAATAAATAAATGAAAGATAGAATACCGTACTTTATAGCTTTCTTTTCGTAAGTTTTTTTTTTTTTTTTTTTTTTTTGGGGGGGGGGGGGGGTTATTAAATAATGCAGATTATTGGAGCGGAGTCCACAAGATATGAGATTCCAGAATCGCTCATTTCGCTAGGCTAGTGAAAATAAACAATAAACCAGTCATAAACGATAATCATTAATTTCGTGTATTTTCCACAAATCAATCCAGACGTATATGTATTCTTGATGGAATGAATCACATACACAAAACGCGTAAAATATTGAAACTTCGATAGAATTGACAGAAGAGTAAGTTGAACAGTCTGTGTCTAATCTAAGAGGCCAAACAAGTTTAGGCTACGAGAGTTAGAAATATGTATACTTTATCATAGTTATGCACTGAAAAAAATAATGTCTTTCGCCTTGAGTGATATTTTACACCTTAAAGGAAAACAAAACAAAACGAAGTAGAACCGGAAGAAGAAAAAAATTGGCCTACTTACCCAGGGTTGCGTCCGGTAAAAACCAATGTCAGAACTGCATGAACTTGATACCGAGACAAGTAAAGTTAACAACTGCAATTATTTAGAAAATCCATAGATAAAAAGCAAAGTCATATCCATCAATTCTAGGTTTCAGCAAGGAAGTACAAGGAATGGTCACTTAATTAATGCTATGGCTATCCGGATGGCTCTATATCGCTGACGACAGTCGAAGGCGGTAAACTCACTTTTCCACATTTTGCAAAGACATTGACAACATTATAGATGCGGATCGTTTGATTGCGGGTGTCCGGTGTCCAAACGACGTTTCATCAGTGCGGTTGCAATCACAGATATGCAATACTGGAGCGATGGAGTACTGGTTCGATGCTTGGTGTCTGTGGTGTCTCTCCGATGCGCCCAGTAGAGGGCCGTTCACCCTAAATGTTCCCGCTTCGTTCTAGCTTCGTTCTTATAGCTGATTACGTCTACTGAAGATGGATGCATGGATGCGCTGTGAGGGATGCACTCGCGATCGAGGAGTCGGCAAATTAACGAGTTTGAACTGACTTGAAAATGACATCATTGTATCGGAGGGATCGCTATTCCGGGTCTTTGACATACCGTTGGCTTGGCAATTGCAGCCAGGCACCATTCAATTTTAACGGTTTAATCCACTCAAGCACTCTTTTTGACGGATCGTTGAGAAAGGCTGGCGTGAGGGATTGTGATGAAACTAGGCTATTGAGAATATGCCAGGTTTTCTCTCTCGGAATAATGGGAAGAGGGTTCGATTTATAGAATTGATTTTTTTTCCCCCAATAATGTTCGAGTGCGCCCTCATATAGTAGTGTAAAAATACAAATGATGTATCTTCGGAAATCGTCACCATATTAAAATACAGTGTCATAAATGCACAGTAGGTCTATATACCTTATAATTCTCCATTCTTTTATATCATTATATTAAACGTGAAGATGAACAATTATGAACGCAGTTAGAAAAGGCCCATCTGCATTTCTCTACCAGTAGTCCCTATATTTTCTTCATTTCGGTAATAACTGCACGGTCATTTCTTCCTTCCACCCTTCTGCCTCCCTCCCGTCTTGTTTTCATCTGGTTCTCTCCTGCATTTCTTTTTCATTGCTATCTTTCCTCCATGCTCCCGCCTTCCCTCTCTAGCCTCCCATTTTCTCTCTCTCTCTTTTCATTCCCCGCTCGTTTCTCCATCACATTTATAAAGCCTTTACCCGTTTTTTTTTTTCAGCCTATGATCGATCCTGTCTGCGCTCTTCGTCACACAAATAATCTCATGTCAAATATCTAGTTTATTGGTTTTTCATCCAAACATCAAGAAAATATCACCATTGACAGAATATACCACAATCCAATGATAAAATGGTAGATCCAAGGGGTTACCTAAAGAACATATATTTAAAAGTACATCTTTTAATTAAACAATGGGCAGAAAATTGTGTTTGTGTGTGCTAACACTTTGGACCGAACATTTTTTTTTTTATCATGTCTTTTTTTTAATAATTAATTTGTTGCTTTAAGCAAGACATTTAGGACTTTTGTCCCCACCCCAACCCGGAAGACAACCCTGGATACGCCAATGATGCAAGTGTTTCAGAAGCCTCAATTATTTACAAAATACACCATGTAAGTCTCACTAACAAAAATACAGAGTCTGAGCATGGCCCTAGGCCCATGGTCTGAGTCTCCCATCAGAGATCAAACGGCCTACGGACAATCATAAACTTTCACCTGCACAACATTGCACTGGAACACTTTGTTTAAAAATCAAAATGTCATGTCACTTTATTGAAGTAGCATTTTATTGCAATATCATATCATTGAACCTCTAATACCTCTTTCCAAAAAGTCAAAGAATGTGGGGATTACTTCAAAATTGAAGAAGAATTTAAACATACAAATAGCATTCATGTTGAGAAAGAAATGATGTTTTCTAAGTACTTTTGAATTAGAAAAATGGAACAAGAAAATACAACATGAATTACATAAACTATTTTTTCTCCAGCTACCTGAGTAATTGTTTAACAGAACAAAACAATTAATAAACTTTTGTAATTCTTTTGCAACCGCTGCATAATTAAAAAAGATGACACATGGGCTGGTAAAATTTTATGCAATTACCATACATAAGCTTTAAACCATAAGGTAATGAAAAGATTTCCATTAATAAAACACATAGAATTTGAAAACAAACTTGAGACAAATTTTCTAACAGGCCTGAATAACAAACAAACTGAAGTTGAATTTATGACACTTACATAAATTTAACCATTTATTTTCTATTAAATCCAACTAAAATAAAAGAACCATTGTATCTCAAACACACTTTTGAACACTGGAAGACATTGGATTGATATAATCTATGCAATATTCACATAGAACTCACAGAAAAGAATCCTTTTGAAGTATGAAAATCAACTTTTTTGTACAAATTTCACCGATATACAAATATAATAGAATTTAAACACCAGATTCCTGTCGTTGAACTGCAGACAACAAAGCAAATTACTTAAAGTAAAATTTAAATAAAATGGAATATAAAGATGCTGATTTATATCACAAATAAACAACCCAAACAAACATATTCAACTTATGTAAAATTATGGAAGAATGAAGAAAGAGAAACATGAGCGTGAAATGTTTACTTTAAATGAGCAATTCATCTGCGTAAAAGGAAAAGAATAGAAAAGATTGATGCGCATGAAGCAGAACAAAATAAAACAAAATGTAATCTACCATGTATTAAAAGCAGTTATAATGTAGGAAATATGCACCAAAAATATATGTACCCCTTAACCAATTCTTTATTCCTTCGTTTTTACACTTCATTTCTTCTCTAATATGTGGAAATAGTCCTTATCATATTGCATAATATTCAAGGCACTTTAATAATCCACAGCCGAGTTGAGGGTAGATGAAAAGGTTGAGGTTGTTTTGAAATACATATCCTCATTCTGGCTCAAATTTGCAACATACCTGTAAGTGCAAGTACATACAAATGTAATAATTCTTCAACATGTTGTCTATTAATGTAGCCTATTAGGCTGGTAGCTGAACAAGTCAAACAATCTACAAAATTTCAGTAAGACAGGATGTTCATCTGCATAATACCACCGAATAATTACTTTAGTGCCTGATATTGAGAACCACACCCCTCCCCCCTAACCACCATCACCAATACAGGGGAGGAGGGGGGGGGGGGGGCTCAGCCCCTATTTATCAATTTCTGGTTGCCCTCTATGCAACAGGCCAAGTGACGACCTATAATTCACATACTTTTTACAGAGAATATTACATTTCGACACAGGGTTCAAGCCCAGTGATAATTGAGATTGAGCATAGGCTCAGCAATTATCATTCAGAATAATTCTTTACTGATAAGATAATCTTTACTTTTTAACAGAAAAGTAATGCTTTACAGAGAAGCATGTTTAAACGATGAGAATTAAGATGGGGGGGGGGGGGGGGGGGGGGTCAAAGAATTTGTTTCCCATTTTTATAGAGAGTTTCTATTTCCTTTTTTTTTTTAGGGGGGGGGGGGGGGTTTACATTGTGAGATTCATGAACTCCTATACAAAATGCATTCCAATATGATATTGCACTTATTCAGCTGAAATAAAGAGATTTTAATAATCACAGCACTAAATCATCAAGCTGAAAATGTGTTTTAGAATGTAGCACTTGGGATGACAATAGATTTCGAGAGATTTGTCTTTTAGTTTGATAAAGTCATCTTCTAATTTTCTGTTACTTACAATCTCTTCTCTTACAGAATTAGCTATTGATGCCTATTGAGATACAGGGGTTGAAATGGAATAAACACAGAATGCCTGATATCAAGTCTTTTAGATGATTTCTGAAGGTAGTTTCCATTTCTTTTGTTTTGTTTTCCAAACATATTTAATGTCTGACTACAAACTTCAACATTGGCATTTACATGACACATTGCTAACCATGACATAAAGATGAAGACACAACCTCAAGGAGCCAAATAAGAAAGTGCATCAACTCACATGAAATGAAATATTTAACACATATCACTTTGGATGGGCTGCCTACGAAAATTAAACATTAAAGTAGAATATATTTGGAAGCATTTCATCTTGCATAATTTCTTCTGACCTCTATTCACACAACTTTGTATGAGTTACAAGGTCAAAGCTCACCATTTTGGTGAACTTATCATGCAGAGACATAAGGTTTGTCCTCATCAGCTCGAGATTGCCAAATATCCCGCTATTTGAACTATCCCGATCGCAAATTATCAAGTTAATTTGCGTCTTCATCAGCCCGAGTTTGCAATTAGCGGATATTTGGTCAAGATAATCTTCCCAAGATATCTTGGGCTAGTTTGCAAAATATCCCGGTATTTGTCCGGTGCGTCGTCACCAGCCCAAAGACTCGCACTATGCGTGAACGCTGAGCAAAATATCACGAGCCAATTTCTCGAGCTTGAGTTTCAAGTTTCGAGGTCAAGTCTTGAGCTGATGAGGACGCGATTTGTAACTTCAGGATTATTTCCCAAATCAGAAATAGCGGGCTATTTGGCAATCTCAAGCTGATGGAGACAAACCTATAGACCTCTTCCTATACTTCAACTAGATAAGAAAAAGTTCACATATAATTTCTACATAAAGAATCTCTGAGGTTGAAACTTGAAAGCCCATTTTGGAAGCAATCGGATCTGTTTTGTTTTACCAGAGCGTCCAGGGAGGCCTGTGAAGGTGTGAGTATGGAATGCCGGTTGTGTTGACTGGAATGGCTATCTCGATGGGACCATCGTGTTCCATGAGGTAATGTTCAAGCATATTCCTGCATTGGGTGAAAGATCATCACATTGAATGAATTATAATCATATTTAACACTCCTCCACACATGAAAACACCACCTCCAAAAAAAAGAGGGAAATGCTGAGGCAAAATGGAAATAACATGACTACACCTTGCTTAAAGAAGTCACCTGAAGAATCAAAAGTGTTTTGAATTGATGCAAAATTCATATCATTGCGAAGGGGAAGCCTTTACTGATCAAATATTACAACTTCCCTCTTCAAAATATGTTTGGGACTGGCAGTAATCATCTCTCAAAAATGTTAATTTTGAGATCCAGATTTTCAGTGGTTCTCCGTCAAGATTTGTGATGTCACATGCGAGACACATCTAGCCACAAAATGGCATTTTACGCCTTTCCATGATTTCTCAGCAAATTATTTGTGTTTGTCCATAATCATCAGTTGTCATGAATTTTCTTTGCGCGGCTACTTTAAGCCTCCTCAGCACATGAAACACCACCTCAAAAAAGGGAAATACTGAAGTAAAATGGAAATAACATGACCACAGCTTGAAACAAAGGCAAGCTAGAATGCAGAGAGGCCTGTTTTTACATCTCCATTTGCCTTTGATCTACACATAAATTTTCCCAGCTTACAGTGACAGTGGCACTCACTGAGTTCTTCCCATGGGTAGAGAATATATCTAGAATATGAAACAACTTCTCAGTTTTAAAAGTTTTTCTGGATACTCTTGTACAAGATCATGAATGAGGAAGTGGGAATCAAGGCTGACACATACATTCAAATCAACAACAGAGGGGGAAGAGCAACTAGAGGGAACAGCAAAAGAATCCAGAGGGTACTGATTAAGAAAGACGTGCACAAGTACTCGTTCTTCCACAGGAAAGCAGCAGAATGGAACCTACTCAAGGAGGAAACAGTTATGTCTACCACCAGTGCAGTCTTCAAGCAGAAATTTCAAATGTGAAGCACCTCTCCTGCCATAGCACATACACGACCAAACTAATCAAAACATTGGTGAAGTACATTAAATCCTGAGTATCCCGACGCAACCGAAACAGAAACAGAAACAGGATAAGAGAGCCAACTGTATAAACAACAATGTGATAAAATTGTGATTAATCCTAACTTTGTACATAAGGGAGAGGGAACTGCAAACTTCCGCTTGATTAGAGGACTTGCAATCGATGTTGATCGATCTTTGGTATAAATATCTAAACATACTGGTGAATATCCATAATAAATAGACCATTTTCGGAATGTATACATGTTTACCTAGCAATGGGCTATTACATTCACCTGTTACATATCATTGTACCTCGATAGTCAGAATGCAAATTGCATTGGTGCTAGGTTGGACAAACATTAGGCTTGCCAATGATACCTAACAACAGGCGCTGACACCAGGTAATGTATTCATTCTGTCTATTGAAATACAATAATCCCATAACAGGTTATTGAAGAAATTCCTAACAAGCACCTAACAAAGATGTACATGTATGTATTGAATTTTTTTACATTACAAAAATGGCCTATTAAAGCTTGAATTAATGTGTTTGACTACCTTATACACTCACCCATCTCTTCCCTGCATAAAAGCCACAGGAATACTCGTAGACCGTTTTGTATCATCGTCAATCATGTCAATGAATCGGTAATCATTTTTCTCATCAGAATCAAAGATAATCAGCATCAATGCACCAGCTCTGTCGGCAACGATGCTTTTGGATAAAAATGAGCACTCCCTGTGAGAAATGGAGAAAAGGAGTTGTATTTAGTGACCATGGAAATTAATGTATTAGGACAAGAAGTACTGAATCCCTAAAATGTTTAAAGTTTAAGGATTACAAAATTGTTTTAAATCATAAATTAACAGGACATAAATACCACAAGCAGGATACCGTACATTTTGAAGCCTGAAATTCAAGTTTTGGGTCATTGAATGATTTGTTTCAATTTGACTTAATTTGAGTAAGGTAACCCTTTTCTTTAAATGAATGAGATGTTTATAGTCGAAAAATGGTTTACCAGTAAGAGTGATCAAAAGTACACTTCAGAAGTAATTTTGTGATAAATAATTGAATAACATATATAGAGATTCAAACTTTGCAACTTAATGCACTTGCAACCATAACATTTCAGGGAAAATAATTCATAAGAGAAAGGTAGACTTTTTCATGACCAGGAAATACTAGCAAAAAGGGACAATTAGTAGAAAATTATTCATAAGAGAAAGGTAGACTTTTTCATGACAAGAAAATACAAGAAAAATGGGACAATAAGGAGAAAAATTCATCATAAGAGAGAAGTTGGCTAACATGTCATGGAAATAGAAAAAACAAGGGGACTCTTTGATAGTTTGGTAACATTCACTGCATGCATGAGAACACTACGGTTAGGTAATAAAATGTAAATGCACAGAGTCTCTCCAAAACCAGCGAATAAATAGTCTATGTTTAGAAGAGAGCTTACCCTCGTTTTACAAGAACAACAGCTCCTCTGGTTTCCTCTGCATTCTGGATCTCTCCACATGCTTCTATAGGATCAGCAGCAACCAGTTCAATTCCACTGTAGAAGAAATTCTAGAGTGAAAAATACCATTTGCAATATTAGCAACAGTAAAATTTAGCCCATTGCCTACAGGAACCATATGGCTCCTGTATGAAGCCTATGGGAATGAGAGAACTCACTAGTCAATAGATTAATAGTGGCGTTTGAGCCTCATGATACATGTTATGTAACATATTATACATAGGCTCATATTCTACTAAAATTTGATTCTTTATGCTGGGCTTAGAGTGTACCAATTAATAATAATAATAATAATAATAGCTCGTTCTTATATAGCGCTTTACTGTCAAATACATGTTTTATGTACAGCTAAAATATAGAAAGCCAAAATCATAAAGCGACTTTCACTTTACATAGCGTTTATGGACTACATACATGTATATAAGGAGTATGAAGAAAATAAAGAGTAAAATAAATTCTGCTGCTAGGGAACCCAAGTCGGACTTAGATTCATGCAATGCCCCTATTGAAAGGGCTATTAATTTCATTATCACAGGCTGCTTAAACCACTCAAAGTTACGAAGCATTTAATATTCTTGGACATAAGCTTGTTCTTCTAAAAATTCAATATAGCTTCGAGAGTTACAAAGTAAGGTATATCAAGTAATATTTGTTTTGAAATGGACAGTAAGAAAATAAGAAGTATTATGAATTTAAAGTTGTCACCTGAAATCATTTTATTGTATAGGTCTACATGTTTGAAAACTAGGTGGCACCTAAGATGCATGTCCCATACTTTTCCTCCAATCTTAATGATGTTCATGCCACTGTTTGCTCTCGCCATTATGATCTTAAAATAATAATTTTTCCTTCAATAATGAATTATCAAAGAAATATAAATTATGTAGATTTTGACCATGATTTGTATGCCCCTTGAGAGACCAATGTCAGTAAATGGTGAGAGCAAACAGCGGCATGAACGGCCTGCCATAGTTAAGTCCAACTTAAAGTTGATCTTAGTCTTTTGTGAAACACCCCCCTGGTCTTGTTAAAATTCTCTTCCTCTCACTGTTTCTTTGTATATATGTCGGGTACTTACAAATATTCCTCCAAAGTTCTTGGCAGGCCTGATGGTGAAATCGTAAGCAATATGGCTTGGTTTCAGCACCCTAAATACCAGATTTTCATTCACTCCGTGTCCTGAAAATTAATTGAAAAAGATAAAGACAATGAAGTAGAAAAAAGTACATTAGATTTTAGCTGTGTTTACAAAATAAAAATCTATCTGATTTTAAGTAAAGCTACATGTATGTTACAAAGTTATAATAAAGTCAAATTTCTGCTGGTTCAATTCAATGCATCAATCAATGTACATGTACATGTACATTATATCTAATGGGCATTATCACAAATTAAGATAAATTAAAATAACTGATTGAAAAAATAGAAATTACATAATTATCAATCACTACATTCATCTTGCAATAAATAATAAATTACTTTACAATAGTAGCAAAATTCAGTGTGCAAAGGCGCACGCACGGAGTTCATTGAATTTAGCAAAATCCCTGCTGCATGCGCCTTTTTACACTGCTCGCTATAGTTATAAAGTAGGGATCAAATTGGCAACGCTAATTCAGGGGATGTTTCAGGGATTTTTCATGTTTACCACATGTAGTCACCATGTACAGTATTTGTAGGCCCATGTTACGTTTGCGGCAGAAGTGAGAACCAACATCACAAACTCTCACCAGAGGCATAAGTCAGCATTTTCATAATGTATTACTGTGACCGAGTGTTACTGTTAGCTCATTATCATCAGGAACATGTGGAAGGTAAGCAAAGCGGTATAACTCCAGTATAATAGCAGTAAAAAATGTCCACAGTTTGGGTTAAATTCTTGACCCATTTAATATTCATTTCAAAGTAATATTTGTAATTTGAAAAAGAGGCATTCAATCTAACTTTAGATTTCTAGATCTAGGTCTAACTGTTAGATCTAGATCTAGAGTCTAGAAAAAATCTAGATCTACACTTTCAAAATAGCTTTGGCCCTCATAATTAATAATTAATATAGGTCTATGTTTTACTTTGTTAACCATGCCATCGACCATCCTACTCCCAGCCCGGTCCTGGCCCTCAGCCACTCCTACAATGCATGAAGTCTAACCGTACTAAAGCAGAGCTCAGAGGCAGAGCCATTGGCATCGCCAGGCTCACGCTCGCTCCGTGTTCGCTCCCCTGCCCTAGCGGTCAACACTGCGTAGGGTATAGGCAGTCCCATATGCTAACAATGATGTTTCTAGACCGACTTCAGATTTCAGACAATCTCAAGTTGATAATATTACGACATGCCGTAAATAAAGAATTCAAACTTACCCAAAACTCTGCCTGTCAAATTTAAACACCAAACTATTACACAAATAACTTTCCATTCCGCTGGAAATGCCCTCATCTTAACTGTTCTTAACTCTAAAATCACAAAAGTACACACAGAGCCAGAGGTTCAAATCGCAGCAACCCGATACTCGATATCGATATTTTGCGAAAGAAATTTCCAGAATAAGAAATATGCAGCCCTTGTGTATATAAGAATGCGGCCGAAAAGAGAAGAGAGGAGAGTTAGAGAGTTGTTGTTTATTCATCTTTATTCAAGAAAGTATACATATAACATAATAATAAAGATGTGACATAAAACCCAGGACAGAGATTTGTATTACATTAGATGCATCTCATGCAGGGTTAAACAATTACAATACACAATAACAAAACGGAAAAGAGAACATAAATTATCGTAACGCCAGTTTTTTAAATGAAAACATTAATAATTCCTAACAAAATAACACAAACAAAAATAATTATTACTTTTTTAGTTAGCAATGCCTCAT